>JAVKOQ010000054.1:0-247118 GCA_031835245.1 Balamuthia mandrillaris | reverse complement strand
AAAAAACCACCGAAAACAGCGAAAAACGCGAAATAAAACCCAAAATAATAATTTTTGCATCGCTTCAATTTCTGTGTTTTCACGATGCTTTGATCTGTTGCACAGAGTTTCAAACCACCAATCAAAAATCAAAAAGGAGGCGATAACTTACCATAAAAAGGCCTTCTTCTTGGTCTCATCCCCAGGAGAGATCTTCCACGTCGACAACAATTCATTGCGCCGCTTTTCGTTTTCTCCTTCTCCGGCGTTATTGCTATAGCTTAATTAAGTTTTTCGTCATTTCTTCTTTTCCGAAAGTAAAAGAAGAAACGTCTTCTTCTTTTTCTTTTTCAGTTCTGGGCTAGTGCGAGCAAAGGCCATTGATAAGGAAGCACCATGCGCTGCTCCTTCTCTCCGTGGTGGTCTTCGGCGGTGTTGTCGGCGTGTTTGCTGGCGGCGGTGTGCT
Organism: Balamuthia mandrillaris; assembly: GCA_031835245.1. Classification (NCBI taxonomy): domain Eukaryota; phylum Discosea; order Longamoebia; family Balamuthiidae; genus Balamuthia; species Balamuthia mandrillaris. The sequence continues at coordinate 246,673 of JAVKOQ010000054.1, read as the reverse complement.
TGGTCGGCGGCGGTGCGCCGGTGGTTCGAGCCCAAAATATCTCCTCGCAATGCATTGAGTCGTTTTTGCATCAGGACCCGGCCAACCTTCTGCAACGTTAGCTTTATTTTACCGCTTTCTTTCTTTCTTTCATTCTCGTCATTTCTTTTTGTCGTTTCTTTCTTTCTTTCTTTCTTTCTTTCTTTCTTTCTTTCTTTCTTTCTTTCTTTCTTTCTTTCTTTCTTTCTTTCTTTCTTTCTTTCTTTCTTGTCGTTTCTTTCTTTCTTTCTTGTCGTTTCTTTCTTGTCGTTTTCTTTCTTGTCGTTTCTTTCTTGTCGTTTCTTTCTTTCTTTCTTTCTTGTCGTTTCTTTCTTGTCGTTTCTTTCTTTCTTTCTTTCTTGTCGTTTCTTTCTTTCTTTCTTTCTTTCTTGTCGTTTCTTTCTTGTCGTTTCTTTCTTTCTTTCTTTCTTTCTTTCTTTCTTTCTTTCTTTCTTTCTTTCTTTCTTTCTTTCTTTCTTGTCGTTTCTTTCTTTCTTTCTTTCTTTCTGTCTTTCTTTCTTTCTTTCTGTCTTTCTTTCTTTCTTTCTTTCTTGTCGTTACAAAGCGAAGCAAAAATAACTAACAACAATACAAAAGTATTGCAAGGAAGTGGAAAGTATCCAGGCGATTGGGGCTATTGGGACTCTTGCAAGCTCGCCACAAATGCTCACTACTGCTTTGCTGCTCTTCCCGTAAACTCTTCGTTCTTGGCCGCCCTTTCTTCGTCATCGTCGTCTGCTTCTCCCTCCGCGTCTTCTTCGCAGTCTGCTTCTTCGTCCTCGTCTTCTTCGCATCTCCTGTTTGCCTTTGCTGAAGAAGCGGCTCTTCGTTTTCGTCAAAGTCTTGTCTTTTCTTCTCCTTCACCATCTCCTTCTTCTCCGTTAAATGCGAAGCATCATCAACATGGACAACAAGATTGGCTTTCTCTCTTTGATAGTTTCGCATGGGGTCCTCTCTTTGCCATGAGATCACTATCTGCTTCCTCTTCTTCCTCATCTTCTTCTCTTCAGCAACAACAAAACGTGGAACTCGAGGACGAAGACAAAGATGATGATGACGGCAACAATAGTAGATTCGGAGCATTGTCTTTGCAATGGGGTTTATGTATTCCTGAGGAATGCTCGCAAAAGGACGTGTTGGTGTTGCTCGACTTGATGGTGAAAGCCTCTCGCGGGCTTCTCTTGAAGCAAGGCACCTCTGCCCTTTGTCAACCTGTGGAAGAGCAAAGCTTAAGCGCTGGTGCAATCGTCATGATAATTTTGCTCTGTCTCCTGGGAGCTTTGCTCCTTGTCGGTTCCGCCTTGGACTACTTTTCCTCATCTGCTTCTTTTTCTACTCTAGTGAAAGTGACCCACCGTTACACCATCATAAATAACAACGACTACCTAGAAGAAGATGAAGATATAAAGAAGAAGGAAAAGAAAGCAACAACAACAACAACACTTACAAGAGATTGGAGAGGAGCATTGATGTCATGGTCCGCGCTCTACAACACACGCAAACTTCTTCAACCCTCTCCGGACCCCTCTCTCTCCTGCCTCAACGGCATTCGCGTGCTCTCCATGGTGTGGGTCATCCTCGGCCACACTATCTCCTTTCCTCTCACCATTCCCAGCTTTGACAACATGCAATACATCCTCAACAGCGTTCAACACGAATGGTGGTGGCAACTACTCATTGCGGGGCCTTTCTCGGTGGACACCTTCTTCTTTGTAAGCGGCTTCCTCTTGGGCTTTCTCTGCCTACAGGAGATCAACCGCAGCCGCACCAAGAGCATGAACTGGGCGCTGTTCTACTTTCACAGAGTTTGGAGGTTGAGCCCGGTCTACTTCTTCTTGCTCTTTGTCTATTGGAAGTTGATGCCGTTCATGGGAGAAGGCCCGCAATGGGTTCGTGGCGAGGGAGGAGACCCGAATTGCGAGGAGACCTGGTGGGCCAACCTGCTTTACATTCAGAACCTTTACCCCGCCAAGTTTGGAGATAGCTGCATGGGGTGGACTTGGTACTTGGCCAATGACATGCAGTTTTATGTCTTGTCTCCGTTGGTGCTGTTCCCATTTTATCGCTGGGTCGTTCGCCTGCGCTCTGGTGTACGTATTCTTTTGTTTGTTTGTTTGTTTGTTTGTTTGTTTGTTTGTTTGTTTGTTTGTTTGTTTGTTTGTTTGTTTGTTTGTTTTTGTTTGTTTGTTTGTTTGTTTGTTTGTTTGTTTGTTTGTTTGTTTGTTTGTTTGTTTGTTTGTTTGTTTGTTTGTTTGTTTGTTTGTTTGTTTGTTTGTTTGTTTGTTTGTTTGTTTGTTTGTTTGTTTGTTTGTTTGTTTGTTTGTTTGTTTGTTTGTTTGTTTGTTTGTTTGTTTGTTTGTTTGTTTGTTTGTTTGTTTGTTTGTTTACACGCTTATATCTCCTTTGCTTTTCAATAGAGAGCGTTTCGGTTCGGTCAGTTTGTTTCTTGGAGCTTGTTAGCAGCTATCTTCATCATTTCTTTGCTGGTGAATGGCATGCTGACCACGCACGACGAGAGCCCAGTCTATTTGTTCGGCACCAACCAAACCTACTTTGACCTTTACGCCAAACCTTGGATTCGCGTTATGCCCTACGTCATTGGTCTTGCTCTTGGTAACGCTTCTATTTCCTATTTTCTTCTTCTTTATTACACAAAGGCTAATGATATTTGACCGTTACTTAACGCAGCATTCCTCATGAGCGAGACTTCCATTCTCCACAAAGCAAGACCTCATCCTCTTGTCGCCTCTCTCCTTCAGCTTTTTGCATTTACCATAATGGCCGTCGTCATCTTCACGCCGTACGACGTCTACCACCGCTCCACCCCTGGTACCAACGGCGTTTGGACGACGGTTCAGAACGCGACCTTCCTAACCATCAACCGACCCATTTGGGCCTTCGGTTTGGCCATTCTGACCTTTTTGTGCGCCAGCGGAGAGGGAGGAGTAATGAACTGGCTCCTGAGCAGAGAGTTTTGGACGCCATTGGCCAGGTTGACCTATTGTGCTTACCTCGTGCATCCAATCTTGATGGTTGTTCACAATGGATCGTACGTGTCATTACTTTTTTTGTTCTATATTTTCTTTTACTCTCTGGCGCTTGTGCTTACGTTCTCGTCAAAACAGAGCCACTCGGCCACTTCACTTGAGCGCACTTGATGCTATCTACATGTTCTTGGGCAACTTCGTGTTGAGCTATGCATTGGCCTATTTGTTCTTCTTACTGTTGGAGCGACCTTTGATGAACATCGAAACAACCTTCTTGCTTAGCGCTCTCAAGAAGAAAGCACACAACAACGATCACGAGAAGAGTTCTGGAGCTCGTTCTGCTTCCCCTAGTTTGCAGCAACAACATCACGAAGAAGCAGAAGAAGAGCGAGGCTTGTTGTTGGCTGTCGATGAGGAAGATGGAAGCGATGGAGACAGATTGAAGGAAAACTCTTTTGTGTTAGAAGAGAAGTCATAAAATAACAACAACAAAACTCATGACAGTTGCTCTGGCATTTTGGCAAGACTATAAACCTCCAGGTCGTCCATTCTGAACTCCTCGCTTCCTGTAAAAAAGAGTTGTGGAATTCCTCCGTATCGTTTTGGAACTCTGTAGGACTTTCCTTCCGAACCCATTCTTTCCGAGCCCACTCTGCACCACGCTTTGTTCTTCTCTCCACCTGTTGTTAAAACAAAAAAAACAGTTATAACGCAAAGAAAGAAGAAAGCAAAAGGGGAATACGCACGAGCAGCACACATCATGCCAAAGTCGTCTCCATTCCCGAAGAGAGGACCAGCCAACTTGGAGTAATGGCAGGCTTGGCTTCCCTTTGTGGGAAACATACGCACCGGACAAAGGTCATGCGGATTACAGAGGGAGAAAATGAAGGCCTCTCTTGCGTTCGCCGCCTGCTTCTTCTTCTTAGGGTTTGGGCTCCAAGAGTTGGGATTGTAGCCACCATAAAAGTAACGTTTGGGACCTGGCATGGCCGGTCTTTGTGAATGGAGTTGGCAACTAGCAAGAAAACACAAGAGAGAGAGAGAGAGAGACAGAGAGAGAGAGACAGAGAGAGAGAGACAGAGAGACAGAGATGGCAGCAGTTACTTACGGAGCATAAGTGACGCCGATACAAACGGTGGGGCCAACATTGTCGCACAGCTCATGAAAGTGTTTAGGGTGGAAGCCATGTTGGGTGGCCTTGTAGCGAAGCCGCCAAAGGGGGGCGGAAGGCCCCAACCATTTGCCCAGCCTAAACTTATCGCTTATGTCCAAGATGGTGGAGTCCGGAAAGAGAACTGTTGTTGCTCGTCTTCGTCAAAAGAGACGAAAAAGAAAAGAAAACGAAACTATATATTACCGGTTTGCTTGAAGGCTTCTTTCCAGGAGAAACCCTGTTGCTCTTTCAACTGTTCGAACGCGCGCCACTCCTTCTTCGTCACGCCTTGTTCACACTTTTGTTTCCTGTTCGTTTGCTTGAAGGTTACACAAGGGGAACATAAATAAGATGGTGCATACATACCACAAGAGCGGTTCTCCTGAAACGATGTTCCACTTTCGAGCTTTGAAGTTAACAAAGAAGAACAACAACAACAAGGGAGGGTTTCTTGTCACGTACCTCGACGCAAACAAGAGACGAGGCGACAATGCTTTTCGCATCCAAATGCTCAAAGACCAAAAGGAGCAACTCTCTCGGCAGCGTTATCGTCACCTCCCTGTTCCTTGTGCGGTTTCTCCGTCTCTTAGCATTCATTCCAAAGCATGGAGTTGTTGGTTGGAGTTCCCTACCAAGAGACTGCGTTTCGGAGTTGATGGCTGTTCTTTGTTTTCTTTTTTTCTTTCAACTTTAATCATTATAATGGTTTCTTAGAACACTTCTGAAGGGGCAGAAGACAGAGGAGGAAGAGAACGGCGAGACCGAGACAAAGAGGCGACAGAGGAGACAGAGAGGAAGATGAGCCAGAAGAACAAGAAGGACCCACAATTAACATGAACAGAAGACGGGATTGAAAAACAACGATCTTCTTTCATTTTTCAGTTAGTTGGTGGGAGGTCCAGTCGATGGCTTGTTCAAAGGCATAAGCGCCTTTGTAGATGGTGCTTTCGTCAAAGTGTTTCCCTACGAGCATCATTCCGACGGGAAGCCCGTTCAACGTACCGCTATAGCACGCAAAAAAAAGGGCACAGGAACACAGAGAAGAGTAAGAGGAGAGGACAACAGAAAAGAGAACCATGGACATGCGGGGAGAAAGCATAACAAAGCTGGGAGGAGAGAACTAACCAAGGAATAGACATAGCAGGGTGACCAGTCACATCGAAAGAAGCAGTATTTCCGATGTGCTGAAATGAAAGGGCAATGTATTCTTCGCGTGAGGCATCTGGTTTAGGCAGAGGCGTCGCCACTGTTGGCAGAGTTGGCATCAGAAGAAGGTCTACCTGTTGAAGCAGCGCATCATATTCTTGTCTAAGTTTGAGAGACAAGTTTTGAGCTTTGAAGTAATAGTGGTTGTGGTAATGCTTCTTTGCGTACGTTCCTGCCATCAATAATATCTTGTAGTCACGAAACGTTAGAGTGATGATGAATGTGCAGGAGGAGGGAAAGAGAAAGAAGATAAGTAGAACAGGAACAAGAACAAAAATCAGCATGTGAACAAGATCAAGAGGACGTTTATCTTACTTTGGCAGTATCAGCAAGCGCGTTAGATCTCAACGCATGCCCTGCATGCATGGCATGGGCCAGTCCAGTCACATGAAAGCCTCTTCTCCCCGTGCCATATAAACTGGGATACATCTGGTCGACAGCACCCTCCAGAGCGATGGGCGACCAAATGGCAAGGCCCATTGGGTGCATCGGGAGCGAGACTAGGAGGACTTCAGCCCCCAGCTTGCGAAACACTTGCTCTGCTGTTTCTTTAACGAGCTGCGACACTTTAGGGTCAATCCCTTGAAGCTCGAAACCTTCTTTGAGGAACCCTATTTTGAGACCTTTTATGTCTTGTCCTAACGCCTGGTTCATGTTTTGTTGTAGGTTTTTTCAGTGCCAAAGACAGAACAAAAGAGGAGCAGAAACTACCTCGGTGTAAGAGATGGAGGTAGGTGGAACGAGATTCTGACGAGCGTCTAAACCATCCACTCCAGCAAGTACTTCCAACAATAGCGCATTGTCTCTCACTAATCGTTTAGGTTTAAACTAAAGTTCACCACAGAAGAACAAAGACATAACGCAGACGAAAGAAAAAACCAAGAAACGAAGAAAGAATAAAACAACGAATTCTTACCGTTCGCAGTAATAGGTCCACAATGATCTATAGTGGCTTCGATGGGTACTATGCCTGTGTAGGGGACCAAGCCATGTGTCGGTTTCATGCCACATGTACCACAAAAGGAGGAAGGTATCCTGATGCTCCCTCCTTGGTCTCCACCAATGGCCATGTCCACCTCTCCCGCCGCCACCAAGGCCGCACATCCAGATGAAGAGCCTCCCGCAGAGTAAAGTTGTGCTTCTTCAGCTTCTCCTTCCTTTTCTTTGTCCTTTGCTTTTTGTTGCAGAGGAAACGGGTTGGTAACAGGAGCGAAGCAATTGGTGTGACTGCCCCCGCTTAGGCAAAGATCCTCGCAGTGGGCTTTGCCGAGGATGGTAGCACCGGCGTCGAGCACGCGAGTGACGACGGTGGCATCCACGTCAGGCACGTAGCCTTCAAGAAGGAACGACCCGTTCTGCATGGGAACTCCAGCTAAGCAGATGTTGTCCTAGTTTTTTAGTTGGTGGCCAAGGGAGTGAGAAAGAAAGCAAGAAAGAAATGACAAGAAAGAAAGAAACGGTAAGAAAGAAACGACAAGAAAGAAAGCAGAAAGAAACGACCAGAAACGACAAGACTTACTTTAAGAGCTATGGTCTTTCCTTTTAGTTTTCCTTCAGCGGCGCCGGCCACCTCCGTCTTGAAGAACCATGCGTTCCACCGGTTCTCCTCGCCTTGCGGTTGGTAGCCTGGCGTCCTTGCGTACTTCACTTTCGTTGGGTGATAATCTATATTGTTCAATATATAGCCAAAAAAAATAAATCCAAAAAAAAGGCAACAAAGAGAGAGAGAAAGAGAAGACAGAAAGAGAGAGAAGAGAGTGAAGAGAGAGAGAAAAAAAGAAAAGAAAAAAAGAAGCAACCAGCTATTTTGGAAAGCTGTTTGTAGGGTTGCAGGGTGGCCTCCACCAGGCCCAGGTAGGAAGCCAGTTGGTCCTCGCCGATGGAAAAGCCCAGCTCAGCGGCCACTTCCAACAGCTGCTCTGCGGTGGGCGGCTTGACCGTGGCTTGCTGCATCGCTCCTCTGTCTTTGCTCAACGCCGTTTCAACGTTTGGTGAAGTTAAAACAAAAATTCGATCGGTTATCACAAATTATTTCAAATTTTATAACGAATTTGGTAATTATTACCAAAATTTGTCTACAAAATTACTATAACAGGATATATTTAATGGAAGTTGCCGATTATTTGGAAAACGAAGAAATGAATATTCGAATAACAGTGGAAGACGCTACGTAAAAGCTGAACAAAAGAAGTTAAACGTTAACAGTAAGAATAGCGCGTGAAGAATTGTCCAGCCCAATCGAAGAAGAAGAACAAAGTCAACCGTTCAATATTTCTTTTGGATAACTTTCTCTTTCTTCGTAATAGCTTTTCATTTGTTGGTTACACCCAAAGTGGCCCTCGCACAGCGGCACTACCACCGTCAGAGTCGCTTTGAATGCACTGTCCAAGATTGTCGTATTCCTCGTACCCATCGGGACACACGCACCCCTCTTCACCGGCGGACTCATCTACAGCCACAACGCAAGCTTCACACTGCTGAAAGCTGCCTCCCTTTTTATAGAGCTCCATTTCGTCTAGTCCACAGGCAACTGTTGTTGTTGTTTGTTAATGCTTTCTTCTTTTCTCTCTCTCTCTCTCTCTCTCTCTCTCCAAACAGTCAGTGGAATCAATGCTGCGTACCAGGGATAAGAATGCTGCCAGATGCCTCGTTTCCCTCGTTTTTGATATCACATCTTGGATAATCGCCCAGCTTCAACGGCACGATCTCGTAGAGTAACTCAAAGGGCTCCGTTCCTCTTTCCGCGGGTCTACCGTCGGGCACTTCCTCACCTTTGTCATACTTCAGGTTGAGCGTCATCTGTAGCACGCTGCCGTTCGCTGGCTGCAAGGTGTAGTTAAGCAAGCAGCCGGTCACACCGTTGCAATTACCGGAGGGGCAGACAGAATTCGGAATGTTATAAGGGGCAGGTTCCTCTTCGTTGCCAAAGTTAATGCTGGACTCGCCGTTCACGTTTGGCTTGCAATTGACATAATCGGGACCCTCCAGCCCTTCAAGCGTTTAGGTTCCAAGGTAGCTTGAGAAAAAGGATCTCCCTCTCTACGGCTAGAGCACAGTCGAAGGTACCCTGTGGGATGGATAAATAGAAAACAACAAAGAAAGAAAGAAAGAAAGAAAGAAAGAAAGAAAGAAAGAAAGAAAGAAAGAAAGAAAGAAAGAAAGAAAGAAACGACAAGAAACGACAAGAAACGACAAGAAACAACAAGAAACGACAAGAAAGAAAGAAAGAAAGAAAGAAACGACAAGAAAGAAAGAAACGACAAGAATGAAAGAAGCTCAGTGGTATAAAAAGAACGATGAGTATGCAGAAATAAAAATGCCGTACCTCCGTACAAGGGCATGACTCTGAGTACTCATTGGTGGGGTGTGAGTTTATTACCTCAACCCCTATCTCGAACGCTCCCTCCCGTACCACGCTCGGAACTTAAAAACACAAGCGAGGAAAATGTACATCAACATCAGTCCACTCCATCCTGGGCCGGAGTGCAGTGATACAAACCTGCCAACACGGTCAGAGACAACGCCACCACCACGTTACCCATGGGTTGCAAAAAGATTATGTGAGCAGAAAGGCTCGGCGTCCGGCAGGTAGTTGGCTGCGACTAGTAATTCACTCTCCCCCCAAAACTCAACGAAGGGATGGACTTGCTTATTTTAGGAAGAATGTGATCGATCGCACTCATTTTTGATTTCTGATTGGTCGCCCGATTCAATTTTTGTAGACTTTGTCGACACGAAATGAGAGCTATTCGCAGAAGTGTTACCCTCTTCAACGGGGAGAACAAGAAGAGAGGAGGATATCCTAGAAGAAGAAGGCGCACCACGCTTTCCACTTTTGCTTCCACGTGTGCTTCCTCCGGAAGAAAGAAAAATGACAGGGTTCAACACCAACTCAGCTGATGTTTACACGTTTGAGCCATGGCGGATGGGCGTTGACCCTTCTTCTGGCAGCGTCTTGCTTGTGCAGTCTCTTCCAATCACCTTCATGCCGCCATCATCAACTCACTCCATGTAAAAAAAAACAGGTTGATGCACAGTCCAGCTTGAAGATGCTGTACACCAAAGAAGGCGCCTTTGTCCAAAACAAGCATGGCTTCTTCCGCCTTTTTCCGGAGGTGGACAAACCGGCTCAGAAACTGAAGCAAGAAGTCCCTCTGGAACTGCCAGAGGAGACCAATCCTACTCCCCTGCTGCTGGGCATCAACCTGACGACATCCTGCGGGGTGAAATACTGGACCACGGACCAAGGCTCTGGCTGGCGAACCATCTCGGTGCAGCCCCCTGGAGAATGGGAGAGCAGCGAGACCTACATGCTGCACAACAACTTGAACTCTGACAACTCTGTTTGTTTTGTTGTGACATGATGAGCGCCTGCGAGGGATGCGTCCTGTACAGTAGCACCGCCGAGGAGATGTGCTTGAGGTGGGGCAGCTGCGAATAAAACAGACACAAAAACAACATATTGTGTATAAAGGGAAGCCACACACTTTTTTCTCGGACGAGTATCGAGCGGAATGGCATGCAAGTGGCTCAACGAATGGGCAACATTGCCACAGGACAAGCTGACCGCTAAGAACGCAGTCTGGTCATCTCCTCTCCTCTCTTTCTTTTTGGGATCGCTTATATAGATACGCTGATCGCACCTATAAGGAATCAAACATAACAGAAGTTGGGTTATAATAAGAGGCGTGGTCCAATGGGGAGAAGCAACGTGTACACGAATAACAAGAGGCGTGGTCCAATGGGGAGAAGCAACGTGTACACGCTCACTGCCGGCAAGCTTCTGACGGCCTCCTAGATCCAACGCACAAGGCAGCAGCCTTTGCTCAAGTTTGTTTTCGTCTTCAATAAACGAAAGCACGGACGCACACCACGAGAATGAACATGCGCCACGGTTCTGTGAGCGCTCTGCTCTTTTTGTGCCTGGTCCTCTCCATGGCCCATGCAAGGGAGGTCCATCTGGGCATCGACGTGGGGGTGACCAACTCCAGGGTGGGCCTCTGGCGGGAGGAAGGGATCCAACTCATCCCCGACGAGAAGGGCCAGCGTCACGTCCCTTCCGTGGTAGCCTTCACCAACCAAGGACAGGCCCTGGTAGGAGAGGTAGCCAAAAGTCAAGCCTTGCTCCACCCCAATACCACCCTCTTTGGCTTCACAACGCTTCTTGGCAAACGCTTTGACGAGGTGGACACCGAGAGCTTTCCCTTCAAGTTGGTCAACAAGCGCAATAAGCCCCACGTCTCCATCAACCTTCAGGCCAGCTTCCTCGAAGAGAGAGAAGCGGAAGGAGGAAGAAAGGATGGAATCGGACTGGAGTTGGTTCTCTCCATGGAAGAAGTCACAGCCATCCTACTCTCCAAGTTGAAAGACATGGCAGCAGTGTATCTTCAACAAGAAGAACAACGGGCAGAGCGTAGGGACGAAGAGGAAAAGGTGGACTATTACGCGGTCATCGCCGTTCCATACCACTGGGACGATGCCCAACGCTTCGCCCTCAAGGACGCCGCCACCATTGCTGGTCTGCGAGTGGAACGGCTGGTGAGTGCACCGATGATGGCAGCTGTTTCCCATGACTTTCTTTCGGAGTTAAAAACCATTCTTGTGGTGGACTTGGGAGGGAGCTCCTTGGACGTTTCTCTTCTGGAGATGGATGGAGGGGTGTTTGAAGTGTTGGCTTCAAGGAGGGAAGTGGGGTTGGGGGGAGACGCTTTTGACGAGCGGCTCTTGAAGCACGTGCTGAAGGAGTTTCAGAGCAAAACGGGCGTGGATTGCAGTGGAGACAGGGGCGCTATGCAATGGCTGAAAGAAGCGGTGGAAGGAGGCAAGAAGGAGCTGAGCAGGGAAGGACAGACCTCCCTCCAATTGTACCACTTCTTCCAAGGTCATTCTTTGGAGGAGACGTTGACCCGCCATGCTTTCGAAGAGCTGAACGCGGACTTGTTTGAGAAGATCGTGAGCGTGGTGGAGCAAGTCTTGGAAGACGCGGCATTCCAACAAGCAGAACAAGGAAGGAGCATCGACCATGTGATCCTGGTTGGCGGATCGAGCCACATTCCGAAGGTTCAACAACTTCTCAAGGAACTGACTTACAAAGAGCCCACCCACCAAAACAAGAAAAACGATAGCATTCCTCCAGAAGATGCTATTGTTTACGGAGCAATCCTCCAAGCAAGCATTAATCAACGGCCATCTCCGCCCTGCCTCGTCATAATGGGCTTGAGCAGTTTGACCGTTGGCATCGAGACAATGGGTGGATTGATGACACCGATGGTGGAGAGGCACAGTTTCCATCCTGTCAAGCGGACACGGATCTTCTCCACTGCAAGGGACAATCAGGAAAGCGTGCTCATTCGGGTGTTTGAGGGGGAGCGAGCCCTGGCCAAGGACAACCATTTTGTGGGAACAGTGCAGGTGAAAGGGATACCACCGGCTCCTCGCGGAGTGCCAAAGATTCAAGTCACCATGGAGTTTGACTTCAACTCCTTTCTTCACGTTTCCGCCGTGTTGTTGCAAGATGATGATGCAAATAAGTACGGGTTAGTAACAGCGAGCGAGACCAAGAACGACCCTGTGGTGCTACTTGAGAACATCATGAACGAGGAAGATAAGGGTGAGAAACCAAAGAGCTTCTACTCCCTCAACTTTGAAGGGCAGCCAGAGGAGATCGACAAACGATTGCAAGAAGCAGAGGAGGCAATGGAGGAGGACCAAAAGTTGAGAGAATCCATCACAGCGCGCAACAAACTTGAACACACCATCTATCTTCTTCAGCGACAACTGAATGGCAAACCAGAGGCAAGGCAATTGGAGAAGGTGAAACGATGGTTAGCTGAGAATGAGAATGCCCGCTTGGAGAGAGAGGAATACGAGAAGCTGCAAAAGAAACTGGAAGGGCTGTTCCTGTAAACAAACTTTATACACAAATAACAACAGAAAAGTATTTTGGTTATATCAGCATTTTTAAAAGCCGCGACCACGTCCGCGAGCACTTCGAACGATGTCTCCTTGCAACGCTGCTGAAAGTCCTCTTCGTGGACCGCCTGCGGGTGGAGGCGCAACAGAGGAGGCGTGAACGGTTGACTTAGGGCCGAGAGCTGGTGGTGGAGGTCTGTTGGTGGCCATGCCGGGCATCGCTTTGGCACCTCCTGTAATGAGAGAGAGAGAGAGAGTGGCGGAAGTGAGTGAGCAGGAAGGAAGGATGCAGAAAGAAGAAAAACAATACCATGGACAACTCTGGCATGGTGTGTTTCCATATCGTGAATGATCTGTTGTGTCTCAGCGTCTACGAAGTGCTTCTCATGACAAGGCGTGCAATACACACTCCCAGCATGATCCTCCCAATTGCCGTCCCTCAAAACTCGCCCACATTTGCCACACTTTATAGAATGAAACGCTTTAATGTGAGAGAGAGAGAGAGAGAGAGAGAGAGAGAAACAAAAACAAACAAACAAACAGAGACAGACCTTCAAACAACTTTTGTGCCATGTTTTGCCTTTGTTGAGGAAGTTTTAGTGACTCTGATAGATAACAAGGAGGAGAGAGAGAGAGAGAGGAGCGAGCATAGCGCGAGATAGAGAGGAAGAGAGAGAGAGAGAGAGAGAGAGAGAGAGAGAGAGAGAGAAGAAAAGAAACGTTACCCACTGCCGAAACTTGTTCCATAGCGTAAACGGCTTTGCCGCACTTGGCACAGGGTTTAGAAGCCATTCTTGTAGTTGGTTGGCGTCGTTGTTTTTCTTTCTGTTGTTGTTTCTTTCTCCTTGGGTTTGGGTTTTGTTGGTTTGTGAGTTTTTTCTTTATGAAAGAAAAGAAAAAACGGCAATAAAGAGCTAATATTCGTAGCCTATCCAAAATCAGACAACAGGCCCCGCTTTGATTTTTGGTTTGGTGGCGCTATATTGCAATATAGAAAACCGAAAACAAAAAATATAAATAAAAAGATTATGAGGACGACGTGACTTGAACACGCAGCCTTTCGGTCTGGAGCCGAACGCTCTACCAATTGAGCTACGCCCCCGTCTCAAGAAGTGGCAATGAATTTGGGGAGGAAATACAGAAATTCAGGGAGCCTTTGCATTCATACTTGAATCCGGTCTTGCTTCTTCTGGACATCTTCATTTTCCTTCTGGGAGCATTCTCTCCTTGTGTATTTTTTTACTCCAGATTATGGAAAGTCTTTCTAAAAAATTTATTTCTAAAGTCTTGTATGGGTGGTCTTCCAGGAAGGATGTCTGTAGTGGCGTCTATATTGCTAGCCGAAGTTCTTTTAGAACATGCCGTGAAGCAACCAAGGTGTGATGTGATTAGTGTTGAAACTCCGAACTTCCCAGTTCAGAACTTTCCCAATGCATTCCTGTCGACATCCCAGAAACACCACAGAAATTCCACAACGAAGAAAGAATGAAGAAATGAAATTTCTTTTGTAATAAGTATATAAGACACCTCTTCGGAGGATAATAAAATAACAGCAATAACAAGAACTTGACCACACACACCACACTCGCACTACTGGTTCTGCGCACTCTGGACCATACCTTCCAACAGGTTATGGGCCCACAGCCCAGTTGACTGCGATAACAATGGCAGACACTACCACTAACGCTAACACTGACTCCGCGGCATCATCATCCTCTTCTGCTTCTTCCCGAACCCCGTCCAACTCATCTTCGCTCAACACAACCACATCTTCTTCGTCCATTTTCGGAGAGAAACTCTCGGAGATCGAGAAACTAGACGACGGCAAATGGGAAAGCTGGTCGTGGACCATACGTCTACTTCTCAAACAACGAGGACTTCTTAACATCATCGATGAGAACCCGCCAAACACTCAAGCTTCAACTGAAGAGAAACAAAGATGGGAAACTAAAAACACACAAGTACTCCTTCTACTTGCGATGACTGTACCCGATAAGCACCACATTTACATACGAAAAGAACGCGCTAAGGACGCCTATGACGCACTAAACGAACGGTTCAACAACCAGAACCGCGGTCATCGCTTCTTCCTCCTCAAACGATTCTTCACTGCACAGAAAGAGGCAAGCGAAAACATCAGCACTTGGATCGAACGAGTCCAGCGCCTTGAACAAAAACTTAACGACCTTAAAATACAACTTCCCGAAGACATACTAGCCTTCGTCATCCTCAACGGACTCGGCGAAGAATGGGAGAACCGAATCACACCGCTTTTCTCCTCAGACAAACCCTTCTCGCTCAGCTCCGTCACATCTACTCTTCTTCTACACGAGGCAAGACTAAGCAACGAACGACCTGCAGAAGGCGCGCTATGGGTCAAAGAAAAAGGCAAAGAGAGGCAGAGACCATCCACCGGCCACGGACACCAGAACGGACGGCAGCAGGCACCTCCCGGTCAGCAGCAGCGATACCCACAACGGCCGAGACAGCAACAACGCAGAGGACAACAGAGGGCCGAATGCCAGATCTGCCACAAGACTGGACACACGGCGGACATCTGCTACGGCAGATACAACCAATCCTCTCAGGCAAATGCCTCTTCCTCCTCTTCCTCTTCTGCGTCTACTTCTTCTCAGTCTAATAACATTGAACATTTATGGTATATTGACTCGGGTGCTACAAAGCACATGACGTGCAATCGCTCTCTCCTCTCAAACTTTCGTCCCCTTCGTCCACCTATTCCTATCCTTCTCGGCGACAACTTTGAGGTCAAAGCAGTCGGCATTGGTGACCACATCATTCCGGCCAACAACGACAACATCATCATTACCGATGTCCTGTATATCCCTCACCTCGCAAAGAACCTTCTTTCCGTCTCCGAGCTAACCAACAAAGGAAAAGAAGTACACTTCAACGGAAACTGCTGCACTATCTACGACAACAGTGGAAACGTAGCGGCCAAAGGACAAAAGATGGGCGGCAACTACTACCTCACAAACGTCTACTCTTCCTCTTCGTCACTCGAAAGGGCTCTCGCAGCTACCGAACTCGAAAATTCTACCAACCAAATCCTACTATGGCATCAACGATTAGGTCATGCAAGTGCTACAGTGATGAAACGTATGGAAGGCATCATCAAAGATTTCCCTCGCGTACCGTCCATTCTTCCACCTTGCGAAGTCTGCATACAGGCGAAACAACATCGAAAGAAGATCACACGAACTAGCTTCAACGGCATACAAACTCGATATTCTCTTCAACTCATCCATACCGACGTATGCGGCCCTATCGAAGTTCCATCCAAAAGCGGAGGACGCTACTTCGTCACCTTCACGGACGACTTCACCAGAAAAACTTGGGTCTACATCATCAAGAACAAAAATGAGGTATTTCTCCGATTTCAAGAATTCGAAGCGCAAGTGAGCAACCAAACCGGAAAGACCATCAAAACTCTAAGAAGCGACGGCGGAGGAGAATACTTTTCCAAAGCCTTCGACCAATACCTAGCGCGAAAAGGCATCATTCATCAACGAACCGCTCCCTATTCACCTCATCAAAACGGAGTGGCTGAACGCAAGAATAGAACTCTTCTCGAGAAAGCACGTTGCCTTCTTCTTCAGAGCAAACTCGGCAAAGAACTTTGGGGCGAAGCTCTACGCACGGCAAACTACATCTGCAACCGAATCGGCATTGCTGTTCTCAACGGCAAATCTCCGGAGGAACTTTGGACCAACCAGAAGCCAAACCTCGACGATCTTCACGTCTTCGGATGCAAAGCATACGCTCTCATTCCTAAACAAAACCGTCGCAAATTCGACTCACACTCTAAACCGTGCATCTACCTTGGACCTGAGGATAACGCGAACGCTCATCGACTATACGACCCCAAAACCAACAGAGTCATCATCAGCCGAGATGTTTCCTTCACCGATTCACCACTCACGCTCTCAACCAACGAAACGCAAAAAGACGCTCGAAAGGAAACGCCACTCGAAGTGCAAAACAAATCTCAAAACGAAGCTTCACAACAAACGCAAACCTCTACTACTGCAGAGAAACAAGTTACGTTCAAATTCGACTTGGAACAAACGCTAGAACAAGAAGATACTCCTGGTTCCTCAAACAACGTTCCTGTCACAAAGAAGAAACGACTTGCAAAACGAAAGAACAAGGGAAAACGGCAAATAGGGGGAGCTCCAACAACAGGGGGAGCAACAACAACTACAACGTCTTCCTCCTCATCATCATCGCAAGGCAATAACCCTTCTACGGAATCACCTGCGGATCAACAACTTGACGACGATCAATCCACGCCTCCTCCTCTCGTCAACGACGAACCATCTACGCCTCTACCCTTCTTCGACGCCGACAACGACGAACTACCAGGCGGAACTTCATTACCCTCGGAATCGATTTCATCTCAAGCAGAAACATCCGAACAATCCTCTTCATCTGATCCTTCATCTACTTCAACGGAAGCAACTTCTTCATCAGCAACAACATCTTCGGATAAAGGAAAAGAATCTTCAGATTCTAACTCCTCGCTACGACGCTCTACTCGATCGCGTACTCCATCACAACTCCTCATCGATATCGTCCAAGCATCCGTTGCTGAGATACTCGACGAAAACGAACCCAAAACCTTCAAGGAAGCAATGTCACGACACGACAAAGACAAATGGCGCAAAGCGACAGACAGAGAGATGAAAGCTCTTCGCAAGAACGGCACCTGGAAACTTGTTCCTCTTCCTCCAGGCAAAGTACCTATCGACTGCAAATGGGTCTTCAAGCTAAAACACACTGTCAACAAGCTAATCGATCCTCACAAAGCACGACTCGTCGCAAAAGGATTCACACAAAAATACGGCATCGACTACCTCGAAACCTTCTCTCCTGTCGTTCTACTCAAATCTGTTCGAACCTTCTTCGCTATTGCCACCTACGAAAAACTCACCGTTCATCAAATGGACGTCTGCACCGCATTCCTTTACGGCCTCCTCAACAACGAAATGATCTACATGCGCCAGCCAGAAGGCTACATCGACCCACAACATCCTGATTGGGTCTGTCTTCTTCGTCGCGGCCTTTACGGGCTCAAGCAATCAGCTAGAGTCTGGAACGGAACCATCGACGGCAGATTCAAAGAACTCGGATTCAAACCAAGCACCGCTGATCCCTGCATCTACATCAAGGTCGAAGGGGGAGCTAAAGTCATCATCGCCCTTTATGTTGACGACATGCTCATCGGCGCAAGCAACACTTCTCTCCTAGTTAAAACCAAGAAAAAAATCGCATCCTTCTTCGACGTTAAAGATCTTGGACCTGTCAAATACATTCTTGGCATCGAAGTCGAACGCGACATCAAGAACAAACGAACTTTCCTTCATCAAACGAAATACATCAAAACCATCCTTCAACGCTTCAACATGCTCGACTCGAAACCGAAGGACACTCCGATGACTGACAAATTCCTTCCAAAACGCTCAGAAAACGAACCTACTCTTGATCCAAAAGTCCCCTATCGGAGCGCAATCGGAAGTCTCATGTACGCCATGACATCTACAAGACCAGACATCGCAATCGCAGTAAGCATGGTCAGTCGCTACATGGAAGATCCCTCAACCCAACACTGGAAAGCAGTAAAACGAATCTTCCGCTATCTCAACAGAACTCGAACTCACGGCATCCTCTATGACGGCAATAATCCAAACGGCAAAATCCTCGTCGGCTACTGTGACGCAGATCACGCCAACGATGCCGATACCCGCAGATCCATCTCCGGATACATCTTCAAGCTCTGCCAAGGTCCCATTTCTTGGTACTCGAAGAAACAACCATTCGTCTCTACTTCAACAACCGGAGCCGAATACATCGCAGCATATCATGCAACCAAAGAAGCAATATGGCTAAGACGACTTCTCAAAGACCTCGGACATCCTCAAGTTTCTCCAACCATCATCTACGAGGACAATCAAAGTTGCATCAAGCTCGCTCACAACCCAGTCCACCACGAACGAACAAAACACATCGACGTCAAATATCATTTCATCCGAGAACGAATTCAGACAAAGGAAATCGACCTTCACTACGTTCCTTCCGACAAGAACATTGCGGATACCTTCACGAAGCCATTACCGGAAAAGAGATTTGATCCACTCATTCAGCAAACAGGTATAGTATCCTTGGAACACTATCAATCCATCGCCAGTCAGCATTGAGGGGGAGTGTTGAAACTCCGAACTTCCCAGTTCAGAACTTTCCCAATGCATTCCTGTCGACATCCCAGAAACACCACAGAAATTCCACAACGAAGAAAGAATGAAGAAATGAAATTTCTTTTGTAATAAGTATATAAGACACCTCTTCGGAGGATAATAAAATAACAGCAATAACAAGAACTTGACCACACACACCACACTCGCACTACTGGTTCTGCGCACTCTGGACCATACCTTCCAACAATTAGCGCTGCCTCCATCCCCATCACCGCATCAGCGATGCCGTCACCGCCATCCGTATTACCGTCTTCAGCGGGGACATCCTCACAAGCCAAACCCGATAAGCAAGTGCAACTTACCAGACCATTGGTATTAGCCCATACATAATTTGAAGTGCCTCCGCAAAATGAGTTGCATTCCTTTTTGCTGGCGACGCCCGTATCCTGGCAGGTTGGCACAGCTTCACCATCTTTGCCGTCCTCCGCGCCGTCGTTTCCATCACCGTCACCTACACTCATACAAGTAGCCGTGATCCTGTATTCCACGTTGCAGGTCGTAACGTAGTTGTCGCAGAAAAGTACAACTGCAACGCTGTCAGAGCTACCAACGTTACCACTTCCCTTATTGTAGCAGGTCACGCTGTCGCTGGTGGAACCATCGGTGTAATACTTGTCGGACTCGGGGGTGTCTTTGGTGAGAACTCGAAACACATCGCCGTCAGGAGAGTTGACCTCTAGTTCAGTGATAACAGCGATCTGAGAAGAATCATCGCAACTTCCTTGGTAAAGGGTCTCCTCCGAGAACACCGCAGCCTCGTCCAGACAAGCCACACAGTCACAAGTTTGAGCGTTCAACTGTGGGGCAAGCAGCAGGAGTAAGGCGAACACGTAGAATGCCATCAGCGAAGCCAAGAAGTGAAGGGTTTGTTTTGTCGTGAGAGGTTTGTGCGAAATGAAAAAAATGAATGTTAAAAGAGTCGGCCTTTTATAACAAGAACAAACGAACCAATTTGGCGGAGTTACACTGCCAAGCCAATGAGAGGAATGGCCGGGGTGGAAAGTGGAGACTTCACTCCATCTCCAGACACTAGGAAAGGAAAGTTCGAGAGATTAGAGACGATAAATTTGAACAAGGGACAGGGAAACCACCGGAAGCATGCACTGCACTGACCAATGAAACCGCCGAACACCACTTGCAAAGGCTCGTCATAAACATGATAAACCAAGGTATACTTGCAGTATACTGAAATGGAAATTCATTTCGCTCAAATTACTAAATAACAAGTCCTGTGTGTCGCACGTGTCGGCGGGGACGTGGCAAGTATCAATCCCACGAAACGAAATGAAAGGCAGGCGTTAGTCCTGCAAACAAGAGAAAAGAGGAGTACATCCCAAAACTTGAGTTCCGAGGAGTCGTTGCAACGTGCACAACGGAATTGCCACATTTTGTGTATTTCCCCCTTGAAATCATCTCCTTTTAGTGAATAGGGGGGCGTAGCTCAATTGGTAGAGCGTTCGGCTCCAGACCGAAAGGCTGCGTGTTCAAGTCACGTCGTCCTCATAACCTTTTTTTTGGTTCAATTTTTTTTCATCACGAAATTTTGAAGAGAGAGAGAGAGAGAGAAAGATGTTTGTTTTGCTGCATTTTTTTTTTAAAAAAAAGCGATGTATTCTCTTACTTTCTGGCCCAGAGAGAGAGAGAGAGAAAGATGTTTGTTTTGCTGCATTTTTTTAAAAAAAAAAAATAGCGATTTATTCTCTTACTTTCTGGCCCAGGACCTGCCAGCACCGCCGCCACCTCGCCCTCCTCGATTACCTCCACCGCCGCCGCCAAACGTTTGCATCTTGGCTGCCGCTTTGTTTCGAGCTGCAAATCTATCTCTCGGCGTCCGCGTCTTTATTATTTTGTAAACAAGTTAGAAATAAAGAGAGAGAGAGAGAGAGAGAGAGAGAGAGAGAGGGTGAAGGAGGAAGAGCAGGTACCTGTGGTTGTTGCTGCTGTTGTTGCGAGCTGAAAGGATTAAAGGAAGCGGCCTTCTTGTGTTGCGGTGCTTGACGGTTCCTATTCGGCACAAAGATGTGATTGTTGTTGTTCGTGGCCTGTTCATAATCATACGGCACAAATTCAGTTGTGGCATTCGCGTCATTTCCTTTTTGTTGATTCTTGTTGTTCCTTCGTTTTCCTGAAGCAAAAGGTGAAGAAGATACGTCTTTGTTGGTCACGATGGATGTCAGATGAGAGGAAGAAGATTGTTGCTGTGATTGTTGTTGCTTTTTAGCCTTTTTAGGCGGAGTTGCCTTCCATCCAATCGAATGAAGAAACTCTTCATCCGTTTGATCAGCTGTTCTTCTTCTCTTTTTCTGTTGTCTTCCCGTAGAAGAATATTCATCTTCCTCTTCCTCTTCGTTCTCCTCCCGTACTTCGTCGACGTCATCTTGTTCTTGTTCTTCTTCGTCCGATAATTTGTTTTTGTGTTTGTTGTCTTCGCCACTAAGTCGGAGAGGAGAGAACTCTTTGGATTTGCCCTCTTTGCTCTCCTCTTTGAGCTTACGTTTCTCTTTGTTGCGTTTTCTGTTTTGGTTGGAAATGGAGTAAATGTCTTTGAGAGATCGTGGAACGTCCTTCAGAGGATCTTCATCTTCTTCTTCCGCTTCTTCTTGTTCTTTCGAGTTACGAGTTGTTGTCTTGTCTTCTTCATCAAATGAGAAGGGAATGGAGGGGTGAAAGGAGGATTCTTTGATGGTTGCACAGATGAGTTCGACTGTCTTCTTGTCTTCGGGGTTGATATCGGCAGCAGCAGCGCCTAATCCTAAAACAAATTGATTGAGAAAAACAGTAGAAGCAAAAGAGAGCAAAAAGGCAGAGAGAAGAGGAGAAGAGAGAAGAGAGAAGCGGACAGAAACAAACCACTAGCAAGAGAACTCAATGACGGAGACGAAGAAAGCTGATTAAACAGAGAGCTTCCGTGCTTGTTGCTCAATGGTGAGAACGCAGCTTGTCGGCGCGGATAATTCTCAGTCGCGGTGGATAAGAGCGGCTTTTCTTCCCATCCTGCCATCGAGTAGAGTTCATCTTTAGAGAGAACAGGACTGTCTTCATGCTGAGCAGATGAAGAGGGAACGGATCTTACAGGTGTTTGTGGTGTTTGTTTTTGTGGTTGGGGATGTTGGGAAGTAGTCTTAGATGGAGTCGAAGCAGCAGCAGCCATGATTACAGGATCAAAGCGGCCGCCGAGGTGATTGGAATGAAGGAGTGGACGATAGTTGGTCGAATCCCATCTCGTTGGTTGTCCTTCTTCTTGCTGTTGTTGAGCACCAGAGGAACGAAGATGGGTTGGTGTTGCTGTAGCTTGGCCCATTGGCTCTTCTCTGGCTTTCGTGACGAGGTTGACGATCGTCTCTGCGTTCAGTCTAACCAGAGGAGGAACAGGATTGCAGCAGGCGAGCAGTCCCGCAGACGTGGTAGGCATGAGTTCAGCGATGTGGAAGAGCATGTGGTTAGGAAGGACATAGCGAATGCTTTCGTCTTCCTCTCGAGAGGTAAAATCTCTGTGTACGTCATAATGTTAAAAAGGTGAAAGCGAGAAGAACAAGAAAAGAGAGAGGGGAATAAAAAGGTACTGTATTACTGTACCTCCATTTGTAAAGTTCGTAAAACACGCGCATCTGTTGCGGGTTAAACACGTAGTTAAATTTGTTGTAAAGCGCAAGATGAGCAGTGGGTGTCCATAACGTCTTCTCATATTGGCGCAAGCAAAGCTCTCGACTCCTATTCAAGACAGCTAACACAAGGCTGGCGCTCATGTTGCCACGACCGATCAGCTCGTTGCGGAGCTTATCGTAGATGTAGAGCAGATAGTGAGTATCTTGTCGAGCATAGAGAATCATCTCAGCGGGAAGAGGCCTAATTCGCCAATCTGCAAGTTGGTATTTCTTGTCCACTGAATAGTGTTAGAAAGAAGAAAGAAAACATGAAGAGGAGAGAAAAAACCTGTAAGATCACAATGTTGCTTGAGAAGATACGATAGAGCGAAACTGGGATATTCCAACACGCGACAAGCTTGTCCAGTATCAAACATATTTATGATATAAAGCCCAAAGTCACGCTGAAGCCAAACAATGTCGCTGTCGCTGCCATGCAACACCTTTACGATGCGAGGATCATGGAAAGAGGAAGCAAGAACGTGCATATGATGACGCAAAGCCAATGTGTCGATGATATAGTCCTCTGTGCGAGTGGAGATTTGCATGAGACAAACAAAGCCCTCAAAGGAGCGGTAGGAATGATGTTCCAAATCGATAGCAAACTCTCTTTGTTTTTCTAATACATTGGCCAAGTCTTCAAGCGCCTATGTTCATGAATGTATTAGCGAAAGCAAGAAGGGAAAAGAGGAAAGAAAATAGAAAGGAATTGGAAATGAGAGAAATTACTCGTTCTGTTTCAATCCAAGTGAAAGGAGTTTCTTCAAAACTGGGAGGACGTTGCTCAATGGTGGACTCCAATTGGGAAGGCAGATACTCAAAGTTACTTATCTCATCAGCATACGGATGTGGATAACCTCTGTTGGTTTTTCGTTTGTGTTGCATTGAATAAGACCAACAGAGACCCGAGTGAGAAGAGAAAGAGGGAGAGGGAGAGGGAGAGAGAGAGAGAGAGAGAGAGAGAAAACGAATACGAACTCTGAAAAGTCATTTGAGTCTTTAACTTTGATTCCAAGTTGAGAAGAGAGATGCTTCTGTATTTCTTTTGGCAGAATGTTCTTTGGTTCTATGAATGTGTGTGAGAGAGAAAGAGTGAATCAAATAATGCCAACTGAGTATTTTCAAGACGATTTGTACCCCGTTCTTTTATTTTACTTGCAACGGAGTCCTTTCTGTAGGCATGAGGAATCCAAGGCGTGTTGGAGTTATCAACGGGGTCCTTGAATTGAAGTTGTGGCCGCAGCACGTTGCTGCCATGAAACATGTAATAATCTCGTCCCTGGTTTTTTTAAAGCCTATACTAAACATGACGTTCGAAACAAGAGAAACGAAAGGAAAATAGACCTTTGTTGTAAGGTTGGGAGCGATGGTATTTGCAGAAGCTACTGTATGTCCATAAACTACCTTTGGTGCATTGCTTTGTCCTTTTAATTCATCTTCGAACGAGTCCTAAGCGAACAATTGGAATAAGATAAGTCATTTAGAGAGACTGGCAGAGAGAGAACGAGAGAAGAAAGAAGAAAGAAGAAAGAAGAAAGAAGA
This sequence comes from Balamuthia mandrillaris, assembly GCA_031835245.1. Taxonomy (NCBI): domain Eukaryota; phylum Discosea; order Longamoebia; family Balamuthiidae; genus Balamuthia; species Balamuthia mandrillaris. Next base: position 222,935 of record JAVKOQ010000054.1, on the reverse strand, counting down.
ACATAGAAGAACATAGAAGACAGAACGGAGGAGAACGAAGAGGGAAGAAGATAAGGAGAGGAAAGGAAAGAACAACGAACCACTCTTTCCAAAAGAGTGTCAACTACGTCGATGACAGCCTCATATCGGTCCGTAACATCATCCGGGTCGTCCCTGCTATTCACGCGCGCGGACGAAGAAGCGGCACCACCAGAGCTCTCATGGGTGATGAACTCCTGCGTGAGGTCCAGCAGCTGATCCCCCAAATGCCTCATCCTCGTGCGGAAGGGGCGAAAGGAGGCGTAGTAGAGAAAGTCCTCCTCCGGGGGGAGGGCGTTGGCCAGCCTGGTGGCTTGCAGCACCTGGCCAAAGAGCTGCTTGGAGAAGTGGTCAAAGGACTGGTGCTCCAGAAAGGGGACGACAACAGCTGGTTGTTGCTGCTGCTGTTCGAGAGCTTCTGCGGTTTGTTGAGTTGGATTCATTTCTCTCTTCTCTTTTTCCTTCTCTGTTATTTTTTGTCGTTTGTTCCGTTATTTATTTATTTTTTTGATTTAAGAAGCAAAAGGAGAAGTAGAAGAACAAGAAGAACAAGAACAAGCATTTTAAAAAAAACGTACACTGAACGGAGCTCCGCCACGAAAAGAAAAGAAGAAGAAGCAACAAATGTGACTTTCTCTCTCTTTCTTTCTCCCTTTCTTTTATTTTTTTCCTTGTGTCTACAAAAAATGTTCCGTTTATTTTCCCGCCTTTTTTTAACAAAGACTCCTCAATGATCATAGACCGATGATCTCAAAATAAATGTTTTTCAAAGCGCCAATGAGGCGTGTCGGAGAGGTGACGTCACCTTGTCTACAAATATTCGAAATTTCTTGACCAAAAATGCATCAATTTCGTTGAAAAAGGAAAAAGTTAAAGAAAAAAAATAAAATTTGTTGAACTGCAAAACAAAAAAAAAACGTTAGAAAAAAATAGAAACACAATGTCCAGCGGGGGTGGAGCTTCTTCCTCTTCTTCTTCGACCCAGAAGGGCAAAGCCTCGCTCGCCGAACTTCGAGTGGATGACCTCGGCACCGTCAAAGAGATCTTTTCTGTCTCTGGCGAAGCGCCTGTGGTGGATGCTATGAACGTTTGTTTATTTTTGCGAATTTTTTTGTGATTTTTTTTTTTGATGGCTGAAAAAAAGCAAAAAACAGATCTTGTTTGCCAAGAATGTGCTGAGCATTCCTGTGGAGAATGAGAACAAGGAGTTCTACGCGTTCATTGACCTCCTTGACATCGTTACTTTCATGGTCCATCTGGTGAGACTCTCTTTTCCTCTCTTCTCACTCTCATTCGCTTCTGTTGTGGTTCTTCATTGTTCTCTCTCTCCGTTGTGCTCCGTTTGTGCTTCTCTTCTTCTCTTCCTTCTTCTTTCTCCTCTCTCTCTCTCTCTCTCTCTCTCTCTCTTCCTCTCTTGCATTCGCTCTCTTTTCTCTCGCTCATTCTTCACTCGCTCTCTGTTCTATGTTGCCGTTCTTCTCTTTCGCGCCCCATTCTTTCTTTCACTGCTTCTTCGTTTTCCAACCAACCGCATCGTTCTGTTTTTCTTTGGTTCAAAAAGTTTGATGAGACGGCACTGGGCACTCACAACAGATGGCAGGAGGAATTGCAGCATTTGGCTGTGCTTGAGCAAGGCGAACGTTTCACCACCACCAAAGTGAAAGAAATTGCTGGTAGCTATCGTCTCCTTCTTTTATTTTTGTTTTTGAGTTGCTCTCTGTTCTCTCTTCTCGTTTTCTCATCCTTGCTTACTCCTTTGCCCTCTCTTTTCTACGAAAAAGGACTCTCTGAACGTAACCCATTTATCCCTGTGAAGCAAGGAGAACCTTTGCTCCAAGTCTTGGAAATACTCGGCAAGAAACGAGTTCACCGCGTAATTAGCTCCCTTCGAATCTTCTTGTTCTTCTTCTTCTTGTTCTTCTTGTTCTTCTTCTTCTTCTTCTTGTTCATGTTCTTCTTCTTCTTCTTCGTTCTTGTTCTTCTTCTTCTTCGTTCTTGTTCTTCTTCTTCTTCTTCTTCTTCTTCTTCTTCTTCTTCTTCTTCTTCTTCTTCTTCTTCTTCTTCTCTCTCTCTCTCTCTCTTTTCGCTATCTTTGTTTATGCTATTTTAATAATAAAAATAATGCAGGTTCCAATCGTGAACGAGGAAGGCAAAGTCGTAAACATTGTGACTCAATCCGCTGTAGTGGACCACTTGGCCAAGCACATGAGCGCCTTGGGACCCATCGTCAACACTCCTCTCAAAGAGTTGGGCGTCGTTGGCAAGAAGAAGGTCATAACTGTATCCATCGACAGTCGCACCATTGATGCCTACAAGCTGATGCATCAGCACAAGATCAGTGCCATCGCTGTGGTGGATGCTGATGGACACTTGGTTGCCAATGTTAGCACCAGAGATATCAGGGTTTGTTTTTCCTTCTTTCGTGTTAAAACTTTTCATGTTTTATCATTATTCTTTTTTTTTCATTTTTATCTTTTCTTTTCTTTTCTCTATCTTTTTTATTTGGCTTATGTCTAACTATTGAAACAAACAGGCTATATCAACGGATAGCTCTATATTGGCAAAGCTCTACCAACCGATTAGTCACTTTTTGACTCAGATTCACATGGACTCTATAGATGTTCGTATCACCTTCTCACTCTCTCTCTCTCTCTCCTCCTTCTCCTTCTCCTTCTCCTTCTCCTTCTCCTTCTCCTTCTCCTTCTCCTTCTCCTTCTCCTTCTCCTTCTCCTTCTCCTTCTCCTTCTCCTTCTCCTTCTCCCTTCTCCTTCTCCTTCTCCTTCTCCTTCTTTCTCCTTCTCCTTCTCCTTCTTTCTCCTTCTCCTCTCTCTCTCTCTCTCTCTCCTCTCTTCTTTTCTTTCTTTCCTCTTGTCATGTTGAGGGAACAAACAATTTAACAAACAACACAACAACAGATTGTGAACCCGGCGATATCTTGCAGCATGAAGGACGCTTTGGGATTAGTGTTGGGCAAGCTGGCCGTCAGCAAGGTGCACAGGATCTACATCGTTGATGCACAAAACCAACCCATCGACGTCATCTCATTGAGCGACATTCTCGTTTTGCTCTCTTCTACAGCAGCTCCTTCTTCTCAAAAGTGAATCCATTCTTTCTTCTCTCTGGCGTGCTAATAACAGAAAGGTTGTGGAATGATGAACCAAAATATTTCACATTGTTTTTTATTCACGTGTTGCTCGTTTACTTTTTCACTTCAGTTCTCTCTTTTTCTTTGTCCTTTGCAACGATCACATTGCAGTGGCATTGATGCAGGAGACCTGTGCTCACAGACCCGAGCAACATCCTGGAAGCAAGCAAAGACAGAAGGGAGAGACCAAGGTTTGAGAACACGATAGCCAGGAGTGAGAGAGGAGAAACGAGTAAAAGAGAGAGAGAGAGAGAGAGAGAGAGAGAGAGAGAGAGAAGTAACGAGAGGGAGGTGAACGAAAAGAAAGAAAGAAACCTTCCAACGACGCCAGTGCCACGGGAGCCACAGACGACGCTCTCGGCATCAATTTGGTCGGCGATGTCACAAATGCCTTTGGCCAGCTCTCCATTCGTGGAGTAGGACAACGAACGGAACTCGCATGTCCTCTATTTTGTTGCATCGTCAGCAGAAGAACAAAAATAAGACAACAAAAATAAAAGATAAAAAAATAAAAATAAAAAAAATAAAAAATAAAAATAAAAAATAAAAATAAAAAAACATATTTTAAGACAGAAAAAAAAGAGTAAAACGTCGGATGAAGCGAACAAGAATGTTTCAAGGGTGAGAGAAACCATACCCCCCAAGTTTTGCATTTCTCTCTGTACTTATCGAAGATGGCCTGCTGGTGCATGGCAGCGCTGCCGTAGGTGCGTTGCTTGGTTTTGTGGTCCAAGGGTTCCGTGCCGAGGTAGGCCGGCGGCCACTGCTGCAGCCCGTTCACCACCACCAGCTTGTCCTGGCGAGGGGTGTTGCGCGCCACCCATGCGAAGGATGCCTCGGCGTCGCGGCTGTTGTCCACAGCCACCACGTGCACTCGGGTCCCACTGCTGTCGTTCCTGCTGGAGCTCATCTGTTTGTTGCTTCTTTTAGTGGTCTTTCTTTATCTCTCTCTTCTCTCTTTGAAAAATAAATAAATAAAAAATGGAAAAGAAAAAAGAAGTGAGAAAACGAGTGGAAAATCGGTGTGGAAGCGAAAGAAGTTCGGAAGAAGGAATGCGGCATCGATTGAGAAGTTTCATATGTCGACAAAATTACGTCATCACAGTTGTCGACAGTAATTCAAAGGAGAGAGGAAGTGAGAGAGAGAGAGAGAAGGATAGAAGCAAAGCATCATTCAAAAATCTTTTTTTTAAAAAAAACATTTAATAAATTGCTACAACAAAACGAAGAGGAGAGAACCGAAACCAAAAAGGTTTTTTTTCCTGTTGTGTTTCTCCGCCAAAAACAGACCAAAAAAAATAAGAGGTCAACTTGCGGTGAGTCTAACTTACTTGCCTCCCTTCTTGGCCGCCGCCTTGATCAACTCCATATCTGGAATGATATAGGCGTCGCTCACGCTGGTCTTTGCGTACTCGTACAAACCAAGGTCCGTGGCCACGTCCCCAAAGACCTTCACCCTCTGGCCGACCAGCTTGAAGCCGTCAAACTTCTTCTTGATGTACTCGCTGACGGGGACGATTCGCTGGGGGTCGTCGTCGTCCTTGTTGAGGCTGTGGTTGATGTTGCCCTCCTCGTCCTTGAAGCTGAACGCCAAGAACTCGGGCTCCGTTCGGCTGAAACGGACCATGAGGACGCAGCTGAGATGAGGAGAGAGTTGAAGGATTTCGTTGGCCTATATGTGTTTGTAGAGTTGCTTTAGTTCATTATAAAAAGAAAGAGAAAGGGAAAGAGAAAGAGAAAGGGAAAGAGAGAAAGAGAAAGAGAAACGACGAAAGAAAAAGAGAATAAACAAGAAGAAAGAAAGATAAAAAGAAAGAATGAGTTGAACCTTAATACGGTTGATAAGACCCAAGAAGCCTTTCTCCATGACGATGCCCTTGAAGTTCTGGGCAAACTGCTCGTACGGTCCAAACAAGCGGATGAGCAGATTCCATTTGTATGTCGTTACCTTTGTTTTAAAGAAGCAGTTAAAACCTAAAACATTATACATGACTAAAACAAAAAGAGTAAAGAATGTTCTTACCATGTTATCGTCCGGGAAGTTGACAAAGTATTTGATGTACTTGATGAACTCTGGGTTCTCTCCCGCCTCCGGGAACTCCACCTTGATGATGCTCGCCACAAAGTGGTCGAACGTGGTGTAATGGCAGAGACAGCCGATTTGGGTCTCCCAAACCTGACGAGCACGCGCGTCCTCAATCAAGGATGAGGGAGGGTCGGGCAGAGGCTTGGCATCGCTCTCCAGAGGAAACATCCTGTTGAGCTGCTCAAGGTACTTGCGGAGGGTCATCTCGAAGATATCAAAGTTTTCGGTGATGGCGACCTCTCCCTTCTTGATGCTCTCCACCATTTTCTTGGTCTCAAAGAGGGCATCATAGAGTGCGGTCAGGAGCTCAGCATAGGCATGAATCTGAAGAACAAGAAGAAGCAAGACGAAGAAAGCAAAGTAAGAACGGAATGAGAATTGAAACAACAAAACATGAAAGAATAAAGAAGAGAAGAAGGAGAAGGAGGAGGAGAAAGAGAAGAGCAAGAACAGCAAGGTGCGATACCTTCAAGACGGCCTTGGTTTGGCAGGAAACATAAATAGTAATCAAGTGAACCGTTTCATAAAGATACTTCAAACGATCCAAGTCTCCCGAACTGATCTTCAATGTAACCTTGGGGCTGTTGCGGCTTCCGCCTTTAGCCTTTGTGGTCTTGGCTTTGCTGCAGATGGCCAAGATGATGCCCTTAACCAAGCTTGCTATCTCCATCACTTTCTTTTTGCACTTCTTGGCCGTTTTGGGAGGAGGGGTCGCGCTGTCCTTCTTGTTACGTTTCAGGTCGCTCTTGGTCTTTCTCAACTTTTTCTTCTCCTCTTTCAACTCCTTCTTGCTCATCTTTCCGCTGCTGGTAAGACCGGAAGGAGAGGCTGCTCCGGAGGAAGAGAGAACAGCTCCGGAGGAAGAAGTGAGAGCCATCTCTTGGCTTGCTGCGGCGATGAGGTCCTCGGCTCCTCCTTTCTTCTTCTTTCTTCTCGAACCGGAGGAGGAGGAGGAGGAACGGCTTGACTTGGCTCCTGAGGCTGTTGCTTGGAGTTGTTGGGCATCCCCTCCGTTTGTTTGTTGTTGTGGTTGAAGGGAGGCACCAACCGCCTTGAGAGAACTATAGTTGCTTGAGGTGGAGGTGTCGTCGTCATCGTCCTCTCCCTCCCATTCGGAGAGGTCGGGGAAGGTGTTGTAAGTCTCGGAGAGGTCATCGTCAGGATCTTCGACCAGAGCTTGTGGAATGGCGCGAGAGGACTGAGTTCGGGTGGAGGTTCTTGGCATCAAAGCTATATAACAGAAGGTGCGCGTTAGCTGCAATGCTCAAAGAATAGATAAAGACAATAACAGCTGCAAAAGCAGGAAGAAACGAGAAGCAGAGAACAAGGCAAGAGAGAGAGAGAGAGAGAGAGAGAGAGAGAAAGGATAGCAGGGGGAAGAAGAGAAACGTAAAACACAAACCAGGAGAAGGTCTCAATGGGGCATAAGTCGTATTATTAGACTCTGTCGCCGAGACGAAGGGATCCTCCTCGTCCTCCTCAAACTCAGACATGGTCACCCTCTCCGTGGCCAGGTCCGACGTGAAACCGGCTTTATAGGATTGGTAATGGTTTTGTCCGGTGTCTTGTCGGTTCGCCTCGGAGGCGGTGCCGGACTTGCCCCGACGCGTGGAGCGACGAGAGGGCACGAAGGAGGAGGTGTCATCGTCCTCAGAGTCGGAGGCTTGAAAGCTGCCTGAACCGGGAAGACTTTTTTGTGCAACTATATTTTGGTGTTTGAAGGGAGAGAGAGAGAGAGAGAGAGAGAGAGAAACACAAAAAGATGAGAGAGAAGAAATATATGACAAGAGAAAAAAATAAACAAAAACAAAGAAAGAAAACAACAAGAAGACAAAGCGCAAAAGAAAGAAATCAAGGAGAGGGTATATCAAAAGTACAAAAAAAAAAACGAACCAGCGTTTCCCCGATTGGAGATCTTGCGAGGGGCCATAGGTTCCAACTCGCTGAATTCAGAGGTGTCGTCGTCGGTTTTGGGTTGAGCAGGAATGGCTCTGCCACCACCGGCAGCCGCTATGGCCCTGTCGAAGGGAACGGCACGCAGGTCATCGTACTCGTAGCTCGAGTCGTCGGAACCGGTGTCTGGCTCCGAAGAAACCGGAAAGAAAGAGCCGTACCCTTTTTTATTATTATTATTTTATTGTTAAAATATGAGTTTAGACCAGTCCAGAACGCAAACAAAGAACAAACTTTACAAAAAAAAAAAGACAAGACAAGGAAGAAGAAGGTTCATACCAGCACTTGCCATATCCATATTGTTGTTGTTTTTTTTTTGAGCTCTTGCTCTTGCCCTACCAAAGAAAATAACAGCAAAACAACGGCCTGCTCGTAAAAGCAACTGAGGCTGGTATTCTTTTTTTGAAGATAAATTGCGACATATGGCTTTATAGCTGCAATCAATTAATTAAAGTGGAGCAACCATCTCATTGCCATTTTTTGTCCGGTGTGCTGTGTGTAGGGCGAAAAAAACAGGCAAAGAAGGCACGAGGAACTCCAACAGTAATGTTGTCGCTGAGCAAAGTTGATTCGGTGCGGGAGGTACCCCATAGACGCGCTGGCGGATTGTCATGTGCACCTCCTTTCGTTTTAGAGAAATAAACGGAGGAGAATAGCCTACCATCATCTAATAATCACGCCCATTTGCCTCCGTGGGGGGCGTAGCTCAATTGGTAGAGCGTTCGGCTCCAGACCGAAAGGCTGCGTGTTCAAGTCACGTCGTCCTCATAATCTTTTTTATTTATTTAATTGGTTCTTTTTTATTTTTTATTCTTTTATCAGCACAGCATTGTAAGGGTGACTGAGGTAGCAGCGAAGGCGAGAGCTAACCAGTAATGAGAGTGAACCGAAAGTTACAGGCCCGTCATAAAGCAATCTTGCCGTTATATAGTTGAAACACCTGCTCTTCAAAAAACTCAAACGATGGACAACCATTTCCACACCCTGTCATGCTTAGTATGGCTGTAGAGCAATATTTTAACAGCTGAGACTCGACAAAGGAAAAGAAGAAAATGTATTTTAAAGTGAGACAGTTGACTAGTGACCTTAAAACAAGTTGTTAAAAGCAAACGGGGTGATGTGATTGGGGTTAGCTCCATCACCTTTGGGATCACCACCGTCACTGTCTTCATTGCCATCGTTGCCATCCCCGGTGCCATCATTACCGTCACCTGTGCCATCATTACCATCTCCAGTGCCATCGTAACCGTCTGCGGTGCCGTCATACCCGTCTCCAGTGCCAGGAACGTCAGCACAAGCCAAACCGGTCAAGCAATCACAACTTATCAGCCCGTTATAGAATCCCCACATGTAAGTACCTGTAGCGCCGCAGGGTGGACATAAGTATTGAGGGGCCATGTATTTTCCCACAGAGATAAAGAGGAATAGTGTGACGTGTTATTTTAGTTTTGTCTACCTTGCGGGCTTACAGTAAGTACCTCCACAGAAAGCGTCGCATGTGCCTTGACTTGTGATTCCCAGTTCGTAACAAGTGGGAACTTCACCACCGTCATTGCCGTCTCCAGTGCCATCGTAACCGTCTTCAGCACCGTCACCTACATCCAAACAAGCGGCCCTTATCCTGTATTCCACATTGCAGGTCGTAACGTAGTTATCGCAATCAAGGACAACTGCGATACTATTCGATCCACCAACTGTGATAAGGCCGGTAGGAGAATAGCCTAACGGACACCAACTCGATGGGCGTAGGGAAAAGACCTTTAATAGAATGAAAGAAAGAAATATATATACAAGGAGAGATAGGGATAGGTATTATGGGAGAGTGGTATAACACAACGTTACCACTTCCCTTATTGTAGCACGTCACTTTGGAACTGGTGGTGGCAGCAGTGTAATACAGGTCAGACGTTGGGGTGTCCCTGGTGAACACTTGAAATGAATGGAAGATTTTGAGCCAAACCTCCCAAAGTTTGAATGACAAAGACTATAGAAAGGTTACGACGAGTGAAAGACGAGTAATTGTATGAAGGAGTCTTTGTTCACTCTGGCAGCAGCGGGAAACATTATGAAACAAAATAAGATAGAGATATATAAAGAAGAGTTGGAAATGGAAAAACCTTCCCCCCTTTCTGAGAGAATCTCTAAAGAGCTTTCCAGAGTAACTAAAGGGTTTAGTCCTTAAATCGGACCAATCCGTGAAAGAGAAGACGTAAGAGTGCAATCGACATGCATACCAAAGGTGCTTGTCATACATCACGCCGGGCAAATGAACGAGAACGATACACAAACCTCTTGGTGTTTACTAAGTTGACCCAAACTCGACGTTCCTCAGCTGTCACCATAACACTCTCTTGCCCACTTGCTCGCTCGCGCTCTCTCTCTCTCTCTCTCTCGCCCTCTTTCTTTCACTCCCACTCGCTCTCTCTCGCTCTCTCTTACTCTTCCTTCCTCTCTTTCTTTCTTGTTTGCTCGACAGGACTCAAGCTGGTCATTTGAACATCATTTGAAAAAATAGGGTGGGTCTCCTGTGCCAGAGCCCATGCCACCCATGTTCCTTCACAAAGTATCTAATGATGTTGTTGCAACTGTTAAGGACTACTGCATGAAGAACTCCTGCCCAGCTGACAACAAAATGGTAACGCTCAAAAGAAAACAAAAAAGCACGGCCTGCTGAAGTTGTTCCCTTCCGTTATTGGAATAAGAGCATCACTGCTGTCTGCTGGCAGTCCTTCCGAAAGGTCTTTCCTGAGATGGACATGAGCCTAAAATCCTTTCTTTTTAAAGAAAGCTGCAAATGATGAACAGCTGTCTACAGCAAAAACCTCAACAGAGCAAAGCGTGAACAACAGCTGAAACAGCTTCTGCAAAAGATGGAGGCTACCACGGAAGAAGGAAGAAGACAGCTTCAAGCCTTGCGAAAGGAAGAAGAAGAGTTCACAAGCTTTCTGCGATCCTGTCTCCTTGGGATGTGTGCTCATGACCTGCACCAAAACCCATCTACAACCGCATCTGTCTCCCTCCTCCATCTCTTCCCCCCTTGTTGCTCCGATCCCTTTTGTTGAAACAACTTCCACTCTCACAATGATACCAGCTGATCTTCTTCTTGCAGCTGAAACTTGGCAAGAAACATCACTTGCTTTTGAAGAGAAGTGGAACACTATTACCATCACCAAGAACACGTAGAACAGCAAAAACAAAGCATGCTATCAGCAACAAAAAGAGCAGCTCAAAGCTCAAACAGAAGGCATTTTTGTGTTGGACTACAAAGAAACTCTTCGCTTGGGACAGAGTCTAGATGAAGAAACACGAATCTTCTACAAACAACCACGACGGGCAGTGTAGAAGGTTCGGGTTTCTTCTGTTGGTGGCGATGGCGATGGCGATCATTGAGGTGGCAACGAGCAATGTGTAGTGAGCAACAAACAGTGCTAGGAACAAGCACTCCATATTGAGCAAAAGAGAACATGCCGTGCCTTGCTTGTAAAGTCAGCCCCAAGGCTTCGCCATTCCTTGGCAGGGACGAAGGCAGCAGCACTGCACAGGGCAAACAACCACTGGGACCGTTGCCGCGTTTTAGAAGCCTTGTTCCCAAAGTGATATACCTGTTGCTCTTGAGTGCCCTGGCATCGAATGCAACAGCATCACAAAACGGAATTTTATCTGCTGCAGCGAGCAAACGGCCACTTAGCAGCAAGCGTGGTTATCTCTCCAATTTTCCCTCGCATCTAGATTGCCACCACACCAAATTTCGCGGCATTTGTTATTTGCAGACATCACCGTTCTTATAATCATTTTTCTCAATTGCTTCCGCTCTCCTGAATTTTCCGAAGAGGGGGCGTAGCTCAATTGGTAGAGCGTTCGGCTCCAGACCGAAAGGCTGCGTGTTCAAGTCACGTCGTCCTCATAATCTTTTTTTAAAGTTATTTTTTTAACTTTTACAGAAAGAAAGGAGAAGAAGAAGGCAGAGAGACTCTAGAAGGGGGGTTGTGTGGCCTTGTGGTTCGTTTGGTTTTTGGGTGGTAGTGATGATGGTTTTTTTTTTTTTTTTGGATGCTTGCTTCGATGAAGAAAAGGAGGTATAGAGGGCAATGGTTGAGTTTTGTTCAATGCAATGGATTGGCATACTTCTCCCAATGTGACTGCAGGTTTTGCTTCACCTCTGGCCACTCCCGCTTTGTCACGAAGTAGTTTTGGGCCGTCGGGTCCCAGTCCCCTCCCACGCTGCGCAGCGTGAAGCCGTTCTTCTTGAAAAAGGCGTTCATGGGCTCGTTCGCCGCCAACGTGTTGAACTCGGCCTCCTCCAAGCCTAAACTCTCAAAGGAGTACTCCAGAGCCACCAGATGGGCCAACGTGCAGAGGCCTCGGCGGTGGTAGTTGGGGTCAAGGAGAATGCCAAACATGCCCCACCGCCGCTGTGGATCTGTTCGCACAAAGCCTGTTGTTCCTATCAGACGCAACGTTTCTTCTGCTTCTTCTTCTGCATCTTCTCTGTGTTCTGCATCCTTCGGCTTCTCTTTTACGTGCATGTACAAAACAAACGACTCAGAAGTTTCTTGTGCTGTTTTGTTGAGCGTTAGAACGAAGAGGAGGAAGAAGAACAACAACACAACGAGAAGGAACAGCGGTAGTGACAAAGCATTACAAGGTTACCTTTCAGTTGGTTTTCGCGACGAGCAACAACATCCTCGAGCGTCCATTGCTTGTGGAGGTGAGAAACATAGCGCGTTATGGAAGGCGTGCTGAGCAAAACGCGCATGCCCTCGTCGTCCTCCGCTTCTGGCGTTTTGAGCACCAACCCTCCTCTCTCCAGCCACACCTTGCTTGGCACTTGCATTTCTTTTCTCCTCTCTTATTTTCACGACGTCACGGCGGACTATCTCTTTAATCGCACTCTCCCTTCGCCTTCACCCTCCCTGCCTCTCTCTCCTTCGTCTTCCTCTCTCTCTCTCTCTCTCTCTCTCTCTCTCTCTCTCTCTCTCTCTTTCATGCTCATTTGCTCTCTTCTGTTCGCCATCTCTCCTTTATCTCTGCCTAGGTACATTCTTCTCTCTCTTTCGCTCTCTCCTCACTCTCACTCTCACTTCAAAAAGTAAAGAAGGGAAGAGGTAGTCTTTGTTAACAGTCAGTGCTTGGCGATGAACTGTTCCAACAATTCTTTCACTTTTTCTGGTTGAATGGAGGTGCCTTCTTTCTTCCAAGGCTCCAAATGGCCCGTCTGGAGAGTTTGAACCAATGTGCTAAGCTCCTCGGCATACTGCTTGGCTTCCCGCTTTGACTTTTTGCCCTGGCGTTCTTTTTTCGGTTTTTCTTTCTTGTTTACTTCCTTCTTGCCTACTTTCTCCTCACTTCCTTCTGCGTGCTTCCTCTTTGTTCCTGTTTGTTTAGTTCCGTTTGGTTCTTTGTTGTTGGCAGAACCAGTCTCTTCAGTAGAAGCAGAAATGGGAGCAGCAGAAGAAGAAATAGAAGAAGTAGCAGTAGTAGAAGTAGATGATGTGGATGAAGACGAAGCAGAGGAAGAAAGAACAGATGTTTCAGGCGCCATTATCATCGTTACGAGTTTGTCCACTATAGTGTTGGTGGTGTCCACTTTTTTAAGCATCACAGAAGCTGCTTTCCCGCTCGTTTCTGGGTTTGCTTTCAGGGCTCTGAAGGTTATTGGTAGCCAGTAAGCAGCTCACTCAAAAGAAACACAACGGCAATAAAACGAAAGCGAAAAAACGAACTCGAACAAATCAAAGAGCTTTTGCTTTGGTTTGAGGCCGGAAAGAACGGTGGTCATATGCGTCTGGTAACACTTTTTCACGTTCTCTATCTTTTGAAAACGTGAAAAAGAAGGAATGGTAAGCCGTTAACGTTTTAAAAAAAAACAAAAGAGAAGAGAAGGAGGAAAATAAAAAGCAGGAAACAACGTTACAAGTTCTGCTTTGGTGGAGCCGATCCTGAAGCTAGGAAACCTCTTCTTCCATTCTTCCCCGTACGTGCCCTTGAGTTGCGCCAGAGTGCTGCGCGGGAGCGAGCAGAAAAATTTCGACAAGTCCGCCAGCTGCTTTGCCAGCGTCGCGATCTCCCACGTCTTGCTCAGCACGTCCTCCGGCCATTGCGCCTGGGCGGGCTGCTCGCGGTAAGAGCGCGTTAGCAACGGGTCGGCGTAAAGTCACATTAAAAAAGAAAAGACCGCGTGTATGTACCTCCATGTTTATTTTGTTTTTCTCTTTGTTTTTTCAAACAAACGAAAACCAACCCAAAATAATAAAAATAACGGGTAAACGAAATACAAGGAAACGCAGGCAAGATCGATTGGTACCTTTATAGGACATAAATTCAAATGCTTTGATTTATGATTGGTGTAAAAACGGACTTTTTTGGAAATTTTTCATCACAGATCATCATGTATTTTTCCTTTTTGGACGGTGGTACAATTTCTTTCTCTGGAGACCTTCCAGCTGCAAACCACTAAAAGCCTCTCTTAGATAGACCCCAGCAAGGTTCAAGCCATCTTTTATGCGGGCGGCCATGGCCCTATGTATGTCCCTGTTGTTGCAAGCTTCTCGTTACCTTCTCAATCTCCAAGCGAACATTCTCATTCTCATCTTCCCACCCTATAAGATTGGAGTTAGGAATTCCAATGTTACATTTTTACAAAAAAGGACACCGGTCTGCTCCTCTCTGACAGCCTGCAGGCTATCGGCTTGAGAGTCACATGCTTATTTTTTTGTTTCAGTCTTTCCTTCCGCTTCGTTTTTCTCGCTCCTATCCAACAACGCTTGCTGAACGGCCAAAGACAGCCTCTCCCCTTCCGTTTTCTTCAAGGCGTCCACGCGCCACCCACACCATGTGGAGCTGAGGGAGTCTCCTCTCTTCCTCGGCACCACGTGAAAGTGAACGTGGAAGACCTCTTGCCCCGCCACTCTACCGTTATTCTGAAGTATGTTCCATCCTTTGTTTTGGTTGTTGTGGTTAGTTCATTATTTGTTCTTGTTGAAAACGCTCAATAGCATAAGAAATAATAGACCTTTATAGAAAAAAAATAGAAAAAAAGAAAAGAGAAAAGAAAAAAACGGCCAAAAAAAAAACAGAAAAGAGAAAAGAAAAAGAATACCACAAGTTCCAGTAGCTTCCATCAGAGCACGAGCCAGTTTTGGTACAACAGCCATACACGCCCCCGCAAGCTCGCCGGGCACTTGGTCCAGCGTGACGTAGTGCTCCTTGGGTATGACAAGCGTGTGTCCCTCCATAAGAGGGTTTATGTCCAAGAACGCCAAAACGTGTTCATCCTCATAGACTAGTTTTTGTTTTTTATTTCCAAAGTTTTGTTTAGCTAGATCAACATACGACAAAGAAGAAGCAGAAGAAAAACAAGAAGAGGTACTGTGAGACCTTTGTAGCAAGGAGCAACGCCTTTCACTATCTTACAAAAAATGCAATTCTCTTCCATCGTTTTCTTTCTTGTCAATCTTTCTTCTTGTGATTCTTTCGTGACGACATGGCTAAACACCATGACGACACGATAATTATCCATGACGACACGAAACTTTATTCTTGTTGGTCCAAAGTCCAAACCTTAAAGTCCGGGCCAAACTCTGGCTTGAAGCCCTTGCAGCCCACAAAGAAGGGGGTTATCTGACGAGGACGCTCTTCCTTGTCCTTCTGCTTCTTCTTCTTTTTGTGCTCTTCCTTTTCCACTTCATTCTCTCCTTCTTCTTCCGCATCTTGTTCGCAAACGAACCACAATGAACAATGACCTTTAAAAAAAACAGAGGATGATAAACGTTAACAAAGAAACCAGACACATCTTCCACGAAAAACAAAAAGAAACAAGGAAGCGAACCATATTTTGCACCGGACTTTCGCGAAGACCACAGGCAATCATTCTTGAAGAGTTTTGCTGGCCTCAACAATGTTTTGTGCACGCAAGCCATGTCCGAGTGCTGCGGCTTGGTGTCATAGCCTCTGAACGTGATGAAGCCCAAGGCGGCGTAGTCCTCAGGTGGAATGGGACGATAGATCGTGCAACGTCCTTTTGCACCTTTTTGTTTTTGTTTTGTAAAGAGTATCGATAAGAAGGTTTAAAAAAAGAAGAACACACAAGAATGTGAACATACCAGTTCCTCTGTCTCTCCAAATCTCATCAAAGTCAACCGGGGAACGAAGGAACTGAACAGGATGTCTCGAGGGATCATAGTCCAGCTCTCGAACCATAATGGAGGTGCCCACCGCTTCCGGGAGATGAGAACGCTCCGCGAGATCGCCCAAAGAAACGAAGCCAGGTTCTTCGGCATTCGCTTTGAAGAAGGTTACATCGTAAGGTTTTGACCCCGTTCCGTGATCATCCCATACCTTTTGTTTTGTTCAAGAAAGAGTTACTCACAGAACGAAAGAAGAAGGGGAAAGGGGATGAGAGAAACAAGAACAGAGAATTACAGAAAGCACAGAGATATACCTTTGTGAACTGAGTTGCGTGCACAAGCTGCAAACGATGCTTTGACAGCGCGAACAAATGGAGGCCTCCTGTTCTTGTAAACATGGCCTCCTCGCTGTTATCCTCGGCCAAAGCCCAACAGTCTCCCAAAGCATTGACGCTGATGAATCCAACAATACCGTTCTTGGTGGCGATGCGAATGCTGTGATTGCCCAACCATTCAAAGGAACGACTTTGCTCTTCTTCATTCCAAACGTATACTGCTCCTTCTCTGTCGACAATCCATGCGTCGAGAGAAGAGCTGGCTTCGATATGTAAGGGGTCGTTAGTGGTGAAGCAGTCAACCACTTCCCAAATGGCGTCTCCTCCTCCATTTTTTTGGGCTGGGTTATTGTTATTGTTTGAATCTTCTCCTTCTCCTGTCTGTTCTTTCTCTTTTTCTTCAGCCACTCTTTGTTCTGTTGTTCTGAAAATGTAACAAATTAAAGAATAAGAATGGAGAAGCAAACTATTGATACAAAAAAAAGAGAAGAAGAAACCCATACTGTTGTTGCTTTCTCCTGTAGACTTGACCACGTTGACCTATGCCCCACACGGATCCGTCTCCTCCAACGGCTATGCAACGCAGGTCGATATGAGGCTCATAAGTCCATCCATCAGTGTTGGTATAATGAAAGACTAAACCCTATAAGATCGCAAACAACAACATGAGAACAAAAGAATACAACGGAGGAAAAACAAAATAACGAGAAGGCAAAAGAAAGAAACAGTGAATAAAAGTCGTACGTTATTCGTAAGAGCCCACAAGTTATTCTCGTCGGCGCATCCAATTTGAACTATTCTCGTTCCGTTCACTTCAACCACATCCTCCTCCTTGACTTCTTCATTCTTGCAGTCATTTGTGAACTGTAATCTATAAACTCTACCGGATGTAGTAAGTCCAAAACAAATGTTTTGTTTGTCTTTCGAGATGGTAATCATGCGGAAGCACAAGCTACCATCGTTGCAAGGAAGATGAATCGTTGGAAAAGAGTTGGAAGCTGAAGAAGAGAGTTTTGCTACTAAGGCAGTTGCTTGTTCTGCTCTTTGTCGTTCTCTCTCAATTTCGTGCGTTTCTCTCTCTTCCTCTTTCTTCAATTCTTTCTCCAATTCCTCTTCAGTCACATCTTCATCCACCGATTGTAAAAGGTGGTTCGTTTCCTGTTCTTCTTCTTTTGTTTTGTTGATGTTGGGTTGTTTGTCATCTTCATTGCTAAAAGATGTGACCTCCTCCGAACCTTGATAAGAGTACACACAGTCCAACTCCGAGCCGTTCCATCGATGCACGTTGTTCATTGCATCAATGCAAAGCATTAGTTCGGGAGATATTGGATCGAGTTTGGAGCCGAGAGCGATGGAACGGATGATGAGGTCTCCTTTTTGGTTCAGAGGCAAAAGTTTCGTCCAAAACTTGGAGCAGAAGAGCGTTTTCTTGCCCGTGTCGAGTTTGTTGTAGATATTCACTGTTTGCATTTAAAATTCAAATGAAATATTTGTTGGCATTTACAACAAAGAAAGAACGAAACGGAAAGTAACGAAGAAAGAAAGAATGCAAGCAGAGGACATCGTACGGGCTTTAAGACGGGTGTTTCGAGGATTAGGATTGCGAACAATCTGAGCTGTTTTCGTGCCAACTGGCACTTCGATAATGCTTTTCATAAAAACCAGCATTTAGGCTTCAAATAAGACAAGAAGCAAAAGAAGAAGGAGAAGTAGAAGCAAGCATGAGAAGTAGAGACATACTAGTCCGCAAGCTTGTCCAAGTTGGAGTACCGATATGAGGTTCTCCATTGTCCAGGTTTAACCCAACTGGACGTGTTGATATCCGCTCCGTAAGAATTGATTCCTGGAATGCGTCTATAACTTACGACGTTCAAATTGCTGTGATAATCTTGTTAGCTAACTTCTGAGAGGTTATAGAAACAAAACAAAGGAGAAGGAGAAGGAGAAGGAGAAGGAGAAGGAGAAGGAGAAGGAGAAGGAGAACAAGAAGAAGAGGTAAGTACCCCGCTAAGGCCATCTTTTCTGCGCGCTCAAATCGTCTATAAAGACGAAGCCAAACCTCTTTCTGGGAGATACGTACAATTAATGCAAGAGGGTGTGAGAGAGAGAGAGAGAGAGAGACAGAGACAGAGAGAGAGAGAGAGACAGAGACAGAGAGAGAGACAGAGACAGAGACAGAGAGAGAAAAAGAGAGACAGAGAGACAGAGAGACAGAGACAGAGACAGAGAGACAGAGACAGAGACAGAGACAGAGACAGAGACAGAGACAGAGACAGAGACAGAGACAGAGACAGAGACAGAGAGACAGAGACAGAAGAAATGGACGCACAGGCCACATGGAGCGATGTGGAAGAATGTCAGCTTCCTTCAGGCCCATAGCCACCCAGTAAGCACAGTTGCCATGTTTCTTTTCTCCGCGATACCAATTCTTGATTGCACTATTATGAGAGGTTAAGATGAAGTCGAACAGGAAGAAAGAAGCAAAAGAAGATAACAAAGAAAGAATCACTAACCCACCGAGCATGGAGTAGGACACGTTTTTGCTTTTCCATTGCTCAGCGAGACCCGAGAAGAACGTGTGCAACTTCTCTAAAGCGCCATCCGACAATCTTTCCACTCTCGCCGACACAAATGCGCTTTGTTTTTGTTTTACAGGTGTTGTCAGCTTCTTCGAGAAGAGAGAGAGAGAGAGAGAGAGAGAGAGAGAGAGCGAGAGAGGAGACAAGATGATAGGGGAGAAAGAGAAGAGGAGAGAGAGAGAGAGAGAGAGAGAGAGAGAGAGAATAGAAGCAGAGAAGCAGAGAGGACAGAACAAGAGGAGGAGAAATAATACCGGTTATAGATGGCGCCTTGCTCGTTACCGCCATCCCAGTCGTTCGTGCCAAAGAAGTAGTCCTCTGGTTTGACAAAGTTGACCATTTCGCCACCACCAAAACCGCGAACGTTCATCACCTTTTTTTTTTGTTTTACAAATGAGGCTGAAGAAAGAACGAAAGAGAGAACGAAAGAGAGAAGAGAAGAAGAAGAAGAAACGTACCACGCTCTCACCCGTTTTCGGAATGGTGTATCGAACAGCCAAGTGCCCATAAGGGTTCTGTATAATGGACCAAAAAATAAATTAAAGAGAGAGAGAGAGAGAGAGAGAGAGAGAGAGAGAGAAGAAGAACAAGAACAAGAACAAGAACAAGAAGAAGAAGAAGAAGAAGAAGAAGAAGAAGAAGAAGAAGAACAAGAAGAAGAACAAGAAGAAGAAGAAGAAGAAGAACAAGAAGAACAAGAACAAGAACAAGAAGAAGAACAAGAACAACAACAAGAACAACAACAAGAACAAGAACAAAAACAGTACGGTTGAAAAACCAAAACCCAAGTTCATGGCCTAAAAGGAATCAACAATTTTAAAAAAAACCAATCAGTTAAACGACGAATTTGACGAAGCATGAAAAAAAAAAAAAAGGATGATTACACACGGCATAAGGCTCGGCAAAGATGAGCTCCAGAGCGGGAGGTTTGCCCTCGGGGTTCAACAGCTTGTCCAACTCAGCGAGCACCGTCGCCTTGTTGCTGATCTCTTCGCCGTTGGCCTTGCCGAACGTGTCGTTGTTGTTGCTCTTCTCTTCGACGTTCATCTTTTTTGGTTTTGCTGTAGTGATTGCTGCACAAAAACTGCAGTAATGCTGCTCCTTTTGTATTGAAAAAATTCTAAGAAAAATTTTAAATTAAAAAAATCCTGCTTCAGCCATACGATAACAAAAAACAAGTTCCCCAAGTGTTTGTGGACACGAATGGACTGTTATGCTCTTCTTGGCGGTTCTGTTCATCCGGCCGAATGGAGGAGTAAGAACAAAACCTTGGTTGGATGAATAGAACAGCGAAGAAGAGCAGAAAAGTCCAAACGTTTCAACGGAGACGAGTATCTCGGAGTTTATCATTTAACTTAATGAATAAGAACTAAACCAAAGAAAAAAGCACGGAACAAAGAAGAGACTACAGAACAAACACAAAGTAATGAAGGCGAGCCGCCTACAAACGAATGTTCCTTCCGCTGCTCCTTGTGGCTTGGAAGAGCTTCCCGATGAAATTTTTAGAGGCATTTTAGGGCTGATTCCAGCGGACGTGATCGCTATGGCAGCTATAACATCCCTCAGGTGGTTCTCCTCTTGTCCCGACGAATGGAGATACAAACTATCGGTGGAGAGAGCATGTACCTCCCTCTCTCTTCTAAGTTGGGGTAGACTTCCCAATGGCTGAGGGAGCAAGGCTGTCCATGGGACAGCAAAACGTGTCATCAAGCAGCGGCCAACGGGCACTTGGCAGTGCTAAAATGGGCAGTGGAAAATGGATGCTCTTGAGACATCAACACAACATGCTATCAAGGAGCTGAAAACGGGCATCTACGTGTCTTGCAATGGGTTTTAGAGAGAAGCTGTGCTTTGGGCAAAACTATCGAAGGCAGGCAGTGGGCTGTTTTGGCGGAGGCGCTTTGCGACATTGCAGCAGAGAACGGACACTTGGAGATCTTGAAATTGTTGAGGGAAGAAAACGCCTGCCGGTTGGACGAGAAAACATGCATCAAAGCGGCAAGCAACGGGCACCTGGAGGTGTTGCATTGGCTTCACGCCAATGGATGTCCCTGGAACGAACGGGTTTGTTCTACGGCAGCGTTCATGGGACATTTGGAGCTGTTGCAATGGGCAAGAGAGAACGGGTGCCCGTGGGATGAAGAGACGTGCAACACGGCAGCCTGTGCGGGACACTTTGAGGTGCTGAAGTGGGCCAAAGCGAACGGATGTAACTGGAGTGCAGATGATGTTTGCAGAGAGGTCGTACGGAGGGGTGATTTGGAAATGCTGAAGTGGGCGAAAATGGAAGGGTGCCCTTGGTCAGCACAAGTTTGCACTGAAGCTGCCTACTGGGGGCATTTAGAGGTCCTGAAGTGGGCCAGAGAAAACGGATGTCCTTGGGACCAGAGCACCTGCATGGCTGCAGCAAAGAATGGACAAATGGAGATTGTGGAATGCGCAAGAGAAAACGGCTGTCCATGGGATGAAACCACATACAATGGAGCTGTATATAATGAACGGTTGGATGTCGTCAAATGGCTGCATGAGCATGGGTGTCCTTGGGACGAACGACTTTGTCTACTCGCGATGGAGGTTGGTGCCTTACCAGTGCTGAAGTATGCTCGTGAGAATGGGTGTCCTTGGGATGAACGAGCATGCAGTGCAGCGGCAAACAATGGACAGTTGGAAATGCTTGTTTGGGCCAGAGAGCATGGATGTCCAAGGGATGAGCATACCTGCGCTCTAGCAGCATTAGAGGGACAGTTGGAGGTGCTGAAATGGGCGAGAGAGAACGGGTGTCCTTGGGACGAGGGGACTTGCAGCCTTGCGGCATGGGGTGGGCAGCTGGAAGTCTTGAGGTGGCCAGAGAGAATGGGTGTCCTTGGGATGAAAACACCTGCATCTTGGCTGAAAGACGGCATGCAACCGACGTCTTGGAGTGGGCTCGTGCAAATGGCTGCCCAGAACCATCCAAATAAAACAAAAATATTGTTCTTCTTGTTCTTTTTATCCCTCCCTGTGTGCACACATCTGCATTCTCTTTGAGCTGTTCAGCAAAAAAAACGTGAAAGGGAAATTAAAACAATATAGGCATCCCCAGAGCACAGTTAAAGAGAACAGAAAACGAAGATGGAAGCAAAGAAACACTGCAGCAAAGAACAAGGAGAAGAAGCAAAAGGACGACCAGAAGGAAAAGAAGGTGACGAACCGAAATCCGACCATCATCCGGTGGCTCAGGATTCCAGAAGCAAACGTGCAGCAAAAGCACAACATTTGCAACTAACCCTGAGCGCGTTGAGAGAGCTGGCGCGGCCACCTCCTAAGGTTGTTGTTCGGTGGATAGGGGCCGCCCTTGTGGATGAAAAGGTTTGGACTACGTCTGGAGCGAAGAAACCTTGGGTGGTATGTGTTCTCCTCGCTTATTCTTCTTTTCCTTGTTCTTGTTCTTGGTCTTGTACTTCTTGGCTTGTTCTTGTTCTTGTTCTTCTTCTTGTTCTTCTTGTTTTTCTTGTTCTTCTTCTTCTTCTTCTTCTTGTTCTTGTTCTTCTTCTTGTTCTTCTTCTTCTTCGTTCTTCTTCGCTTTCTTCTCTTTTTCCCTAACTGGAGTGATGAAGGAATACGCGTTTGAAATGACCATACAGGTGGAAGAGGAACACTGCACAGAATCCTTTGGTGGAAAGTATGGAGAGCTGCGCCGTTACCACAAACAAGTAATACTCCATTCCTTTTTTTTTTTTCCATTTCTATTCTTTCCTAACCTTGTCTTTCTTTGTATCAGCTGAAGGAACAGTTCATTCGCGAACAAGAGCAACTGCCAAGCTTTCCGGGGAAGCAACAGCTAAAAGACATGAAGAAGCCAAAAAACTTCAACCAGAGAGCAACCCAGCTTCAAAGCTACTACTGGAAGCTCTTTGAAACGTTTCCTGAGGTTCTGGATTCGCTGTCACCGATGTTTTCTTTCTCGGCAGAGATGACCAAGGTGGCGATACTAGCAGCCAAAAGGATGAAAGATGAAAGAGAGAGACAGAACGAAATGCAGAAGACGGAGCGAAAGTTGAGCCGACTTCAAGCCAAGATAAAGTTGCTGTCAGAGTAGATTCATGTTGGAGACGAGACTGATGTACAGAAGAAGTGAAAGGATTGTTATTCATTTTAGAACGGACCCGTGAGAGTATCGTTTTGTTACTTCTCTATCACGTTCAGTCGGTGAGGATTTTTGGTTTTGGGCTTCATGCGTTCTTCTGAGTTGATGAGGCCACTGGAGCAGCAACAAGAAAGCTGCGACCGTAGGTTAGACTGTAGCCTTCGTGGATAACCCTACGCGTTACCCAAGACAACCTACAGGGGGATTGGGCGCTATCGGCCAGCTGATTGGGTCGAGTGGAGCAGCGATAAAGCGGAGGAACTAAACAACAATAACAAAACACGTGTTTGCGATGTTCTCTTCTCTTTTCTTCTCCTTCGAACCCCACAAAAGACCATACAAAAGATAAATAAAAAGTTCGGCTTTAAACGTAAACATCAGAAGGACATCTCCAGTTGACGAATAGACAAACGCCGACAGTGAGGGCACAGTCGAAAAACAGGACGAAGAAGTACCAGAAGATGAAGGTTGTTTTCTTCATGGCTCCATGGTCTGTGCAAGTATTCCACAGGTATCCCATGCATAAGCTCACCTCGGCTTAGTTTGTTTTTGGGGAGTCAGTGACAGTGGGAGATAGAGGAAGGACACTAAGAAGAACATGAAGAAGAAGCACAAGACTTGAAGGAGAAGAAGAAGAAGAACAAGAAGAACAAGAAGAAGAACAAGAACAAGAACAAGAACAAGAAGAAGAACAAGAACAAGAACAAGAACAAGAACAAGAACAAGAACAAGAACAAGAAGAAGCAGAAGAACAAGAACAAGAACAAGAACAAGAACGAGTAGAAGAAGAACAAGAAGAAGAAAAACAAGAAGAAAAAAAAAGGAGGAAGCGTACTTGGGTTCAGTTCTATAACTCCGCCGCAGCACGAGTCATCGTAGCCCTTTTGTTGGGCTTCCGCTTGGGAGAGGGCGTAATAGTTTTTGGTCCGGCCGCTGTTGATCATCTTGTAGAGAAAATAGGCGGTGTGGATGGCCGCCGAAACGCCGCCAGCCACAGCCATAATGATGATCAACAAAAACCTGAGCTCCATGGTTTGTTTTTTTTTTTTTTTGTGGGTTTTTTTTTTGCGTTCCTCCTTCTTTGTTGTTTTTTGTGTTTGTTTTGTTCGGAGCGTTACGTATAAGGCTTATTATATCCTCCTACCATGAGGTCATCTGAGAAAAAGCGGAGTTTTCTGCTTTGAGGGTAAGGGCGAATGAGAAACAGCGCTAGGGAGATAGGGAGAAAGTTTAGCGCACAAAACCCCCTAAAAAAAAGCTTTCATGGCGTCAGTGTGACTTTGCGGTTGACCGAAACGGATATGGAGGAGCGGAAAAGGCGAAGCACAGTTCCTCTTTTTTTCTTGTTCTTGTGCTTCTTCTTCTTCTTGTTCTTCTACTCCTCTCTTTTCGTTGTTCTTCTTGTTCTTCTTCTTCTTTTTCTTCCTTGGACACAGAATTGGAGGGGTATGAAGAGGAGGACGAAGAAGAAAAAGAAGAGAGCAGCGTGCCGATTCTGGATGGGACATCCTTCTGGCAGTAGCTAAAAGACGTGCGTTGATGTGGGCGGTTCCACGGATATCACCTGTTACATGTTTGTGGGGGAAGAGAGTGCCCCTTTGCTTCTTTAAAGTCGTGGTCTGTCCACGTTCTCCTTGAAGATGAACGAGTCTTGTCGTTGACGACAAAAGAGATGAGAAAGTTCGCAGCAGAAAATGATTTTTATTCTGTTGCGAAGTGTGGTAGTGAGGGGGAGTGAGAATCACAAATCAAACAGTGTGATGCAACGCAAAAGCTTTCTTAGAAGTTGAAGGCCTCGTTGTTGATGCACTGTCCGTCACTGCCGCAGCTGGAGCAGCTGCAGCTGGGGCCAGGGCAGCCGGTGCACTCGCACTTGTACTCACCGCAGCAGCTCTGCTTGTCAGGGCAGCAGCAGGCGTTGGGGAAGGGGCAGCAGCCAGCAGAGCCGTCGGGCATCAGGCAGCAGGTCTCGCCAGAGCCGCAGGGGCTGTTGGAGCAGGCGTCACGGGGGGCGAGCTGGTGCTCCTCAGCGTCGAAGCGAGGAACGCGGGCGAGGGGGTCCACCTTGCGCAGGGGAACGGCCACAGCCACGGCCACAAGGGCGAACAAAAGGCAGGCAACAATAACCTTCATCGTAGTGAGTGAGTGAGTGAGTGAGTGAGTGAGTGAGTGAGTGCAAAAACGTAGTGCGATAGTTTCAGTCAAACAGCAGCAAAAAAGAAAAAGCGGTGGTGAGGGTCTTTTTATTTTCGTGACTTTTCTTTTTTTGGGCCAAAGGGCGAGGGTTCCATCCTAATTAATCACAAAACCCGGCAAATTACTTAATTCAGGTGGGTGATGTCATGTTGATCTGAGGGGGGGGGTAAAGCGGAGCAATGAATTTTTGTCGACGTGAAAGATCTCTGCTAGAGATGAGACAAAGAAAAAGACAACAGAAAATGGCCTTTTTATGGTAAGATAAAGCCTCTGTTTTGATTTTTGATTGGTGGTTTGAAACTTTCAGTAACCGATCACTGAGCCAATCAAAGGGGGGGTTTACTGCTAGTCTCCCCTTTCTTTGATGTAGCGCAGCTTCGCCACAATTTCCCCTTTTCGCGTTTGCCGCGGTGGAGGAGATGGAAAAGGTGTGAGAAGTTTTCTTTCTTTTTGGGGGGTTCTTGGAAAAATGGCGAAAAGAAAGAACTTACTGGCGTCTTTGACGGTTTTGGCTTCGTAGACGTAGGTCCGGCGGTCGATGAAGCGCAGGGAAAACTGTCTGGGTTTGTGGTCTCCCAACAACGTTGCCGACTTTAACTCTTTGATGGACCTCATGGGCTTATTTGTTTTTGATCTTGTTAGTTGTTTTCGGCTTTTTTTTTAATGGTTGCAGAAAGGAGAACGAAAGTTTGTTGTTACCCGTTTGGTGGAGTGTCCTTTCTTCAACGAGTTATTGGTAATGCAGTCCTTTTCCAGCCCGAGAATCCGTTCCTGGTTGGGACCGAACCGCTTGAACTTGGTCACCTGGTACTCGGTAAAACGGAAAGCGTTCGTGTCGCTCCAGAAAGCCAAAGCATCGCCAGCCTCTCCTTCTGGTTTTCCTGTTTGCATACCGAAACATCATCGTTGAAAAGGTCTGTTGTTATTTGTTTGTGGCTGCGACGTACCAGTTACAGAAGAGCGTAACGTTACTTCAGGGATAGGCAGTTTATCCAGAGTGGTGTCAGGGTGCAGAGCCTCGTGTGAGTCCGGCTGTGTCAGACAGTGCTCTGTGTAGTCCAATGCCCTCCGCTCGCACAACCTCCGCAGCAACGTCCTGATTTGCATGTCCCCTTGATAGGCCACCATCTGAGGAAGGAGAAAGAAGGCAGAAGACGAGACGAGGAAGAAGATAGCAAAAAAAAAAAAAACGAGAGGAGAGGATAAGTGCGTGACGAGGACGAGTGAGAGACCAGAACAAAGAGGTGAGTAAGAATTTCGATGTGAAGAGTTTGCCCAACCTGGTGTTCATTCTTTGGCAGGTTAATCTTCAACAGTTTCTTATCGTATGCGTTCAGTGCGGATGGAACGTCACCCTCTGTTGGTTGGTTTGTTTGGAGAACGAGAACTGTTGAACAAAACGGAAGAACAAGAGCTTTTGCATCTCTTTACCGACCTGCGAGAGTTTGCACCACCGCAAATCGTCTTCCAAACTTCCTTAGAGGCTGCTCTTCACTCAAGGCTTTGATGACAAACATAGCGTGAGCAAGTACATGACTCTATAGAGGGAGCAAGGAATAAGGTTCGAACCTGGAATGTCTTCATCAGGCGAGCCGTCCTCCTCTGCGATCCTTACTGTACACTTGCCTTTGCTAGGCTTACCCTCGGCGTCCAACTTGCCTCTCACCGCTTTTAGCAGACCTCCAATCGTCGTGTGTTCCTTGAGGCAGAGTTGCATGAGAGTCCCTGCAGAAGAAGCAGCTCGTCCGCTGTTTTCCTTCTCGCCTTCATCAGGCGGATGGTTAATATATAAATAAACGACTACGGCCAGCTGGCTCTTCCTTTCTTTCTCTGCCGCTGAGCCAATGATTTTGCTCATGACGGACTCTTTAGCGGCGTTCGTGGCGGAGAAGTTGTTCTTGAAGGTGGTGTCCTTTTGAAACATGTTGCCCGTAGTTCCCCGTACGCCACCTTCCCACTTTTGCTTGTCTCGCTCTGCCTTTTCCTTTTCATCTTTAGTTATCCGTAGGGTATCCCCCGAGCTGTTTGTCTTTCGAGAGGCCCGTTCCTGTTTTCCCCCCATGGAAGCCAGGCGTTCTTCCTCTGCTACCTGTTCCAAGTCCTCGTCGCTCTCCTCGTTCACCGGGATGGAGGTTGGGAACGGAGGGGATGCCCCAAAGACGGCCTTCACGGCCGGATCCACCATGTCCCTCCCTCCTTCCCTCCTTTCCTTCAGCAGCTCCAACACATAGCGCTTCTCCCCCACCGCCAACATTCTTATTCTTTCTTCTCTTTTATTCTTCTTTTCTTGTTGCCGAAAGAGACGCTGTCTACAAAAATACACAATTAATGTCGACAAAGAGGGGTCATCATAGATCAATCTTGATTACCTAGAGGCGCTGACGTCAACCAAAATTCCTAGCGTTCCGGACATTCCGAATTTTCTCTTCCTCTTTTTTTCATTCAATTTCGCAGCGAAAATTAATTCATAATTCCATTTCATTTCATTTTACGCTCATAATAAAAAATCCGAGGGCGAAAAAAAAAAAGGCAGAACATGCCGGCTTATTATTTTCTATTATTTTTCGCTTTCGCAACTTTCCGAGTGGCACTCCCTCCCGATGCGTCAGTGTTGCACTTGATCCACTCACTCCAAAAAAAAAAAAAAAATATGACGGAAAGGAGAACGCAACATAGTGATCATAAGAACCATGGAAGCAGGCTTCGCCTCCTCGCCCTCTGCTCCCTGCTCCTCTGCAGCCTCCTCGGCGTGGTGCTGGCCTACCCCAAGGTGCTGTTCAACCCCAAGCCCAACCACAGCTTTGCCTGCTTTGTCGGCCTGACGGAGTGCTCCAACGTTCCCGTTCGGGGCAAATGGAGGGAGGACTTTGCGGCCGTGAGGGAGCGCTTCCGTCGCAACTTTGAGGAGTTTGACGAGGTCGGGGCCGCTGTTGTGGTCTACGGTTCGTTGTCTGCTATTTTTTCCCCGCTAATCTCTTGTTCTTCCTTCTCTTCTCCGCTCCCTTCTCTGCTCTTCATCGTTCTCTCTTCTCTCGTTCTCTCGTTCTCTAGTTCTCTCGTTCTCTCGTTCTCTTCTCTCTCTTCTCTCTTCTCTCTTCTCTCTTCTCTTCGTCGTTCTCTCGTTCTCTTTACTCGCTTCTCTGCTTCTCTCTTCTCTTCTCTCTACTCTTCATTCTTTTCATTTTCTTACTCATATGTTGTTTTTGAACAAACAACAGTGAATGGTGAGAAAGTTGTTGATCTTTGGGCTGGAGTGGCCAAGCCAAGCGAAGACGGCAGCGGCTACGATGAGTGGCGAAAGGACACCCTGGTGAACGTGTTTAGCACCGGCAAAGGAGTTGCAAACTTGTGCATTGCCAAGCTTGTTGCGGATGGTCGATTGGATTATGATACTGCTGTTGCTTATTATTGGCCCGAGTTTGCGCAAGAAGGTTTGTTCTTCTTCTTCTTTTCTTCTTGTGCTTTTTCTTCTTCGTTCTTCGTCCTTCGTTCTCGTTCTTCTATTTCGTTCGTTTCGCTTTACTGATATTCAACAAAATATAGGCAAAGAAAACATAACTTTGGGTCAGTTATTGCGACACGAAGCAGGTTTAGCCGTGATAGATGATCCTCTCTATGACGACTTAACGTTCTTGCAAGAAGCAACCACCTCCACTGAGCTTGGAGATTTGTTGGCCAAACAAAAGCCCAACTGGAAGGTCACTGAGGTACATTCTTTCTTTCTTTCAAGTGCTCATTCTCGTTTTTTTCTCTCTTTTCTGTCATTTGCTCATTTGATATATAAAAGGGAGTGCATGGATATCACGCGATCAGCCGAGACTTCTTCTTGTCTCAACTCATCCGCAGGGTGGACGTCAAGGGACGAGGAATGGACGAGTTCTTCAGAGAAGAAATCGCAGAACCATTTGGCATCGACTTCCACTTTCGGTAAAATAAGTTTCCATTGCTTCTCTTGCTTCCGTCGTTCATTTTTTTTTTTTGTTTCCGATGACCTTTCTCTAAATGTTATCATCTACAAAGGTTGGATGAAAAGCATCACCACCGAACAGCTCAGTTGGTGCCAAGACCAAAGTTGTGGGCTGCCATCGAAAGCCTTTCGCCCTATCTCTTCGAGGAACAGTTTTGGGGGTCAGAGTTTTTTAACGAACTGATGGATTCTTCTTCCTTATCTTACGGAGCTTTTACACGTCCAAGTAAGTTCTATTCTTTATCCAACTTCTATTGTTCTCCTTCGCCCTCTCCTTCCTTATTTCTAGCTTCCTCCCTTACTATTCCATTTAACTTATCTTCTTGTTAGCTGCATTGAACGGAGCAATGAACCTTGCGATGTACGACACGACCGAGATTCGGTCGCTCGAAGCCCCTTCCTGCGCAGGCATAGGCTCCGCAGACGGTCTCGCCAAACTGTATCATCTCGTGGCTCTCGGCAGCTCCTCTTCTTCTTTCCTTCCTCCTTCTCTCAACTCTTCTTCTTCCTTCGGATTCTCCAAATCTCTGCAAGAGCTTCTTCTGGAAGAAACCAAACCAGTCAAGTTCAGCAAAGACGTCATCCTCAAAAGCGAAGCAGCCTTCACGAGAGGCGGGTGGGTAAAGTTGAAGCCCGATTGGCACGTGATAGGCTCTTGTGGCTATGGAGGCTCTTTGGCCTTTGCTGACTTGGACCGAAGGATGAGCTTTGCTTACGTGATGAACATGATGGGAGCGGTGGATCCACAGGAGCTCTGGTTGGACAAACGCGCGATGGCTTTGGTGGAGAGCGTTTATCAGGTTCTCGAGGAGAATGATAAGCAGAAGGCCCCTTTGAGCGAAAAAGAAGCAACGAGGACAACAAAAACGAAGATACAAATGGCTGTTTCTGGAATGGAGAGAGACAGTTGGATGCGGTTATGAGAGACAGAGCTTCTCTCCACATCTCTTTTCTTTAGCCTTGTTGTATTTTTGTTGTCTGCGTTTTTTTCAAAACTGTTGTTTCTTTTTTTAAAAAAAAACATCGAAACAAAAGATACAAAAATTGGTTTTAAGTGGAAGTGGTTGTTGTGGAAGAAGAAAGAGGATCCTTGCCACCCATTAACGTTTCAACAACCACATCTCGCAAGCAACTTGCCCATTGATGTTCCAGAGTGCCTTCCTCTTTCTTTGGTTGTGTTGCCCGCTTTTGAAATGAAAGAAAAAGTGAGCAAAAGTGTGAAAAAAATAAGAAGAGTTGAAAGAAAGTACCGATCCAAAGAGACGAGGCAAAGAAGCTTTACGTGGGGCTGACTTGTGGAGAATGCCAATGATGCCGATGTGATAGCGTTCCAACTCTTTCAACACCTCATCTTCCGTTTCTTCCAAATCGGTCCGTTGATTCGCTTCCTCTGTTGCGTTTGTAGTCGTTGTTACTTTCGGTTCTTCTTTTGTTGCTGGTATTGACTTTTTTCTCTTCTTTTTCTTGGACGATCCTCCTTTGCGTCCCTTCTTGCTTCCGTTTTCTTTGTCATCATTGTTGTTTAGGTACTTGTAACGCAAATAGTTTTCATCCTCCATCTCAGCACTATTTTCTCCATTATCTCCTTGGTGTTCTCCTCTTGAGTTTTTTCTTTCTGGCGTTCTGCTATTTGTGTTGCTCATATCAATGTTGTTTGTTGGTGATATTAGCTTCGACAAAACTCCTTCATGAAATAGCGTTGCTCTGTTCCTGAGAGAGAGAGAGAGAGAGAGAGAGAGAGAGAGAGAGAGAGAGCGGGAGAGCGAAGGTCAATACAAATGCGAGTAACAGAGAGGCGTTTACGAACCCTAAAGATGGGGAATAGTCTTTGCTCAACTTTCCTTTAATATCGGAGTCGGACACGTTTTTCGCTAAAAAATTTCTGTTTATGCCATCTGCTTCCTATTTTGTTGTGTTTGGGCACACCGTTGAGACGTTAACACGAGAGGAAATAAGAAAAAGCGGGGAGAAGTAGAAAATAGACCTTGGATTTGCCATCAGCGAGGGCACCACTCAACAAAGGTCTTCTGGTCTGACGTGGACTTCCAATGATAGTGGCAGTGGAGTAGGCTGGTGTGGACGAGTGCCGTCTCTGCCATTGCGTCATGACAGCAGGAGAAGAGGAAGAACCGGAGGAAGAACAACAAGAAGAAGAGGAAGATGAAGAAGAAGCTAGATTGGGTGGCTTTTTAAGAGCACTAATAGAAGGAGGTGGAGCTCCTTTCGTGGGTTGAGCGAGTGATTTGGGCGGTTTGATTTCTCTCCTTTTTGGTGGCTCCACAAAGTAGACCATGGAGGGCACTATTGTACGATACTTTGTTAGCAAAAGAAGGAAAAAGAAAAGTAGTGCAAAAGCAATAAGAAAAGATCAGATATGAACATGAGATACGCACGTTTTGTGCCCTCTTTCAACATCGAAAGAGACAGTCGGTTGTAGGCATTGTTATTGTTGCTGCTACCGCTGCCAAGCTCTGACTTGTAGACGAAACTAACTCCAACCAAAAGTTTGTAAAAGACCATATGATTGGCCTTCAAAAACTTGCAATCGGCATCCAATTGTTGCAAAAATGTTTTTTGAGAGTCAACTTCGAGAAATATCGGCCGCGTTTGTTTTTCCAGTTCCTCTCCAACAACAACAATGTCACCGCAACTTCGACTCAGCCCGTTTGTTGCCGAGAACTCTGATTCGCATCCTCCTTCTCCTGCTTCAGTGGTTGAGTCGCATTCACTGTCGTTGATATCTTCTTTCAAATGCCTTTAACAAAAATAAAAAATGCAGCAGGTAACCACAACCATAAGTAAAGAAGCAGAAAAAAAAAGAAGAAAAGACACCAGAAGAATGAAGAGCGATTGAAGTACCCATTCTCTGAGTAAGCCATTGCTTCCTGCGCATCCGAGCAAGAAGATGAACGAGACGACCCCGTCGCGGAAGCAGTAGCAAGCGAACTCGATTTCAACGGCTGCTGCTTTGCACGAACCGCGGTTGGGTTGGAGAACGCTCTGAACCGTAACTTGTTATTCTTCGCGTTATAGTTGATCTTCTTGCGAGCGGCGATTTGACTGCCGGTTTTGTTTTTGCCTTTAAGCTGTTGCACTCTTCGTTCTTCCTCCAGAATGAAGACATCTTTCATGGCTGAAGGAGGTTTGCCAGCGAAAACATTTCCGGTCACAACAAAGTAAACGGGTTTTTTGGCACTTTTGGCACTCATCTTATAAAGACCGTAATAACGCACCAAAAGAGACATTGGATTACGGTCCAGATGCTGTTGTTCGCAAACAAAAATTAGTTACAAGATAGAAACATCAGAGAAAAAAAAGAAGAAAGAACAGAAAGAAGAGAACCTCAAGGTAGGTAGGAAGAATACAAAGCAAGAATCTTGCTTGCTCTTTGGTGATAGTTTGAATGATGAATCGTTTATCCCAAGAAAAAACCATGCTGGGCAATAGTTTCTTCCCTTTGCCAGGGACAGAATCTGCTTCTTGCATCTGTACATTAGTGCTTGACCATGACCACTTTGTTTATAAATGAGGTATCAGTTTGCGGTTTTAAGTGTGAGGCGAAGACGAAGAACGACAGAGACAAGAAGTTGAACAAGATGAAGGAGAGGACAAAGAACTACACGATGATGAAAAGACGAACCATGATGTCTTGTGTTGAAACGCCAGAGGAGTGTCGAAACTTATGAAAAGTATGTGGAGCAAAGTCCTTAAGAGAGTATCGCTCAACGTGGCCCGCTCTTTATTTTGAATGGGAAAGAAAGAGATAAGTTTTGAGTGAAAACATTATTTTTGAAAGAACAAACGTACATAACAAGAGAATACATCTTGTAAGTTCCCAAACCATATTTTACGCCTTCTGGGGTAGTTTCTTCTTTTTCAGCTGCTTGCACCTATTGCAGAGATAACGGTGAGAAGAAGAAGCACAAGAACAAGAAGAAGCAGAAGAACAAGAACAAGAACAAGAAGAAGAACAAGAAGAAGAACAAGAAGAAGAACAAGAACAAGAACAAGAACAAGCGGAAGGAGAAGCAGAAGCAGAAGCAGAACAAGGAGAAGAGAACAAGAACAAGAAGAAATAAGAGAATAAATGAAGAGAGAAAGGAAGAGACCACATACAGAAGTTCGCACAGCCAACATCATTGGCAGCAAAAAATCCTCCTTCGCTCGCCATCGCGAAAAATCGCCTCCTCCTTCCACCTCTTCCTCGCCTCTCTCATCCTTGTGGGTACTTCCCTCTTCTCTTTGTTGCTGTTCCACTCTCTCTTCTTCTGTCACCAATAGTTCCTCCCATGACTGAAACTCTCCCTCTCCCGCCATCTTGAAGCGAATATCAACCGTGTTTGGCATCGTGTCTATCCCCAACACAGCGGCCGTTCGGTTGATGACGGTGTTGGTGCGCGTCTTGACCTCTCTCAGCCTCTCCTCCGCGTACTCTTGCAGCTGCTCCACGGTCATCTTCTCTGGAGGAATGCTGCCACCCATGCCGTCTTCTCCTCTCTCCTCATCTTCGTCATCATCGTCGTC
Organism: Balamuthia mandrillaris; assembly: GCA_031835245.1. Classification (NCBI taxonomy): domain Eukaryota; phylum Discosea; order Longamoebia; family Balamuthiidae; genus Balamuthia; species Balamuthia mandrillaris. The sequence continues at coordinate 189,880 of JAVKOQ010000054.1, read as the reverse complement.
GTCGTCAAAGTCCAAAATGCCTTTTCCTATCCGCAGCACCTCTTCCAGCGTGTATATCTTCTTTGTCGTTGGTTTGGTAGTGGTTGGAGGAGTTGCTGTCGACGCTGTTGTTGTTCCTTTCTCTGTTTGTTTTGAGGAAGAAGAGGAAGAGGAAGACGCGGCGTGGGTGTCGCCATCGTCGTTGTCCAGTTGAAAAGCGTCCTCCACAAAGGACTCGCTATGAGCTAAGGTGGAAGAGTCCACACTCTCCTCCTCCTTTTTTCGTTTCTGTTTGGCCGGGTCCACCATCTTCCTTTCTTCTTCCTCCTCCTCTTCGTCCTCTTCGTTCTCCGCCTCATCCGAGTCCTCCTCCCCTCCTTCATGGCCATTTGCCCTCACTCCCTCCTCCTCCTCTCCCTCCTCTTCTGCTTCTTGTTTGGCTTTGAGCTTCTGTTTCGGGAGCTTCTTCTTCTTTTTCAACTTGGTAGTCGTGGGCGTGGTCGGCGCTGAGCTCGCTGTTGGCGTTGTGGTCGTCCTCTTCTTCCTCTTCTCCTCCTCCTCTTTCTCCTGTTGTTGCTTGGTTGAGGAGGACGACGAGGGGCTCCTCTTCTTGGTGGGCGGAGAACGGACGGTCGCCAATTTGCTTTTCGTCGTCGGTTGTGCTAAGACGGACCCAGCAGCCGACTTTTTCTTGGTTGTCTCTGCAGCAACACCTTCCTCTTTCTTCATTTCCTCTCTTTCTCTTTAATATGTGAAGCAACACAAAACAAAAAAAAAAGTTAATCGAAGCGCTTCAAAAAAAAAAAGAGTTTTTAAGTACCTCACAAAAAAAAACCCGAACGGATGTGCTCACAACCGGAAAAAAACGAAAAGAGAGAACGTGTGTGTGGTGCGTGTGAGAAGCTTCGACGATAGAAGAAGTTCGGGGGAAGGAATGGGAGCCCCTCTTTACCGCTACTTCCTTTGGGTTTCTTTCCTCCTCCTTCGTTTGTTTTATTGGGTTGCAATTATTGAAATAATTTTCATTTTGAATATTTTTTCGCTTCATTTCCTTTTTTCATTCAATTTTTTGAATAAAAATGTTGCATAAATGACATCACGGTTACCATGGTCATCGAACATTTTGTCGACATGTCTAGGAGATGACGTCATGCATGGAGGAATGTCGACGATTAATCTAGGAATGACGTCATTAGATGATCTATTTTCCCACCAATCAAATATCAAACAACTCAAAGTTTTGTCCATAAAAGCGCAAATTGTCGACATATTTATCATTAAATAACCATTCACCCTTTCGCCCTTTCTATCTCCGCTCCTGCAATTGATGCTCACCGCGGAGAATCCTCTTCCGGTTTCTTTATCTCTTTCTCCTCCTCCTCTTCTGATGAAAGGCAAACCAAAGAACGAGTGCTGCTCGTTCGTTTTTTTTGTTTTCATTTCAGTCAACAGAACCGTACGTTGTAGAACTGGTGGACAGAAGCGTTGGACACACAAAAGACCCTGACCCGCTGGAAGGATCGAGGCAAGTCGTGGAGGTCCAGCGCTTGTCCGCTTGTGTTCTTCATGGTCCATTGGCTGAATCTGGCCACAGGGAGTGGCAGTAGATGAACTTCTGGTGGTCGGAAGATGACGCCAAGGCAGAGAGACGTTGGCAATTCGTGTGGAAGCAGCTTTATGGGTACACTACAACACGAAAGCAGTGTTAACAGGCAGCAAGAAGACGAGTCTAAAGGAAGAGGGCAGAGATGAGAGAACGAGAGAACGAGAAAACAAGGTAAAGAAAAAAGAAGAGCAAACTTGTAAACCTTCTGGTGGACAGCAAACAATGGGTGTGCAAGATTTGCAAGTTTGAAATGAAGACGTCGGCTGGCGAGAGAGAGTATGCGTTGCAAAAGTCCCGACAAACTTTCCTTAGTTGTTCCCATGTTCTGGGCGTTCGAAACCTTTTTGCACTCTTGTCAGAAAAATTCCATGAAAACAAAGAGTGCCGAATGAAGAAGTGAAGAGAACAAGCGCAAGGAGAGGGAAAGGAATGAAAACCGTTCGATTTCCAAACGTCTAAAGGAGAGGAGGTCATCATGCAACATTGGTCCTTCTTCTAGAGACCGCATCATGTAGCTACGATAGCTACACGTTGCGTTCAAAGCGGAATTCGCTGGATCCGCGTTCCTCAAGTAAAGCTTCTGCCTTCATCAGAAAAGAGAGGAGAGGGAAGCAAAGAGAAGAGAGAGAAGTGACTTAGCAACTCTGATATAGGTCCAAACAAAAGAAAAAAAAAGAAACTACCATAAAGACTCGTCTTGTCCTACAGAGGATAGGCGAGCGTTCACCATGGACACCCGAAGCAGGTCACATGTGTCCAGGTGACCCAAAATCTCCAACAGAAGCTCGTCCGGAAGCAGCATCATGCAGCAGGACAAGAGAAGCGAAGAAACTGCATCAGGTGGCTTTTGTTGCTGCCTCATGGAGAGCAAGCGTTGCGCCGGTGGCGATACCGTGCGTGGGAGAGCTGTGTTGGTGTAGCACTCCACTTCATGAAGCGACGAACCATCAGCACAACGAGAAGAGAGCAGCAGAGAGAGAGGAGAGGAGAGAGAGGAGAGAGAGGAGAGAGAGGAGAGAGAGGAGAGAGGAGAGAGGAGAGAGGAGAGAGGAGAGAGGAGAGAGAACGAGAGAAGAGAGAAGAAGAGAAGAGCAGAGAGCGGGCGAACAAGAGAGCAAGAGAAGAAGAGAAGAAGAGAAGAAGAGAAGAAGAGAAGAAGAGAAGAAGAGAAGAGCAGAGAGCGGGCGAACAAGAGAGCAAGAGAAGAAGAGCGAACAAGAGACAGAGACAAAGAGAGCGGGGCAAGAGAAGAAGAGAGAACTTCAGTGAGGGCGGGAGAGAACCTTTGTGAAAGGAAGCAACACAAGAAGCCTTCAGTGGCCCTTCATGAAACGGAAAGGACAGGGCTCCTCCGGTCGCAGCGGTCGGCAAGATCTTGGTCTCTATCACCACATCCATTTTGTCGTTTTGTTTGTTTTTTTTTTCAGTATCAGGTCTAAAAAACCAAATGGATCTATGGGAAGGAAAACGGGGGGTGGCGAAGGAGGAAAGAAGAGAGGCGAGAGGGTCCTTTTTGCGTGGGGTGTGTGTATGTGCGAACATAAAACAGAATGGAGACGCACCAATAACGAATGACATGTCTCTCTATAGCAGCAATAAATAAATACAAAAAAAAAATCGAGAAACCGTCAAAAATAAAAAGAAAAAAAGAAGCGACTGGTCCAGAGGGTGGGATATGGAGCGCCACATAAACACACCAACAAAAAAAACAACCATGAGGGGGGAAAGAAAAAGAAGGGGGTTGTTGGGTTTGTCTACGTGTCAGGCGACAGTCCCATTTTTCTTTCCTGTTTTTTTTTTAAGTTTCCGGTTGAACGTATGTACGATTGTTCATTGGTGTTTTGATTGTTGCGTCCTCATTTTTTTGATTTTTCGTTGGTGTTTTGATTATTTAAATCAATCCATTAAAAATGTTGGCGATGTTTTCGTCTTGGGCTTTGTGCTTCTGCTCTTCTCTCTTCTTTCAAGCGTCACGTGAGTGTCTTCGCTCCACTCTCATGCCTCCCTATGCACTCTTTTTCTTCCTTTCGTTCTTCTTCTTCTTCTGCTCTTCTGCTCTCTTCTTTCAGGCATCACAGGAGTGTCTCCCCTCTCATGTCTCCCGATGCTCTCTTCACAGACAAAAAAAAGCGTTGGATGTTTTTATGTTACTACACACGAAGAACAAACAGCAGTATCAAAGTGGTACGTGACTCATTCTTGTTAGCAAGCAAGACTGCAAAAAAAAGGAAGGAGTTGTTGAGCTCTGCCCTCTGGCAGCCTCTTTTGTCTCCTCTGCCCTCTGTCTTTCGTTGAAACTTCATCAAAGCTTGAGAGGCGGGTTGAGAGAAGGTGGACCAGAACTTGGAGCGATCGGTTGTTGTTGTTGACTTTGTTGTTGTTGTGGTTGTGGCTGTTGTTGGTACAGCGGAGGAAGGGAAGGAAAGTAAGAGGGATAATGGTGGTGGTGATGAGCAGAGGATGGAGAAGGCGGAGGGGAGGCCGAAGAAGGGTCCGGACACAGCAAGCAAGAGGTCGAAGCAGCAGCAGGGTACAAGTGGCTTCGCTGCGGCTCCATTTGGGCATAATACGGCGGCGAGTACGGATTCTGTTGATACATGCTCAATCGCGCGACGCCGTTTGACGTTGACAATGAGCTCAAAGCGTCTCCTCCTTCTCCTCCCCCTCCTTCTCCAATGTCAACATAGGTCACGCCCAGCCCGTCCTGCTCTTCCGTGTCAAGCGTGGTGGCCCGTTCTTGCTCCATTCTTTGCCTCCTCTTTCGCTCGGCGAGGTGAGCCACCAGGCTGACCACCAGGAGGCAGACGCCGATGGAGCAGAGCACGTAAAAGAGGAAGGGTTGGGCCCAGATCCACATCAGAGAGAAGGCGAAGAGGAGCCATCCCAAGCAATGTAGGCAGCGAGGAAAGTTTGAAGTGTGGCCATTTGCCATTTTCGCTTCTCTCTCTCTATTGTTTGTCGTGTGATCGTTTGAAAAGAGAAGAGAAATAAAAACAAACAGAGTTAAGAAGAAACCATACGAAACAAGAAGAAGAAGAAGAAGGAGAAGAGGTTTGAATAAGTTGTACCCACACAGTGAGGAGCTAGAGCGCGGAGAGAATATCTGAAGAAAGGCCAATGAAAAGACATGAAAAATAAAACAATGAAAAAACTTGTCTGGGAGTTGGTGGAAAAAATACGATAACAAAAGTATTGAGAGAGAGAGAGAGAGAGAGAGAGAGAGGGAGGGAGAGAGAGGGAGGGAAGAAGAGGGAGAGGGAGAGAGAGAGAGGGAGGGAGAGAGAGGGAGGGAGGGAGAGGGAGGGAGGGAGAAGAGAGGAGAGAGAGCGAAGAAGAGGGAGGGAAGGAGGGAGAGAGAGCAAAGGCAACAAAATACAGTAAAGAGAAGAGATAGAAGAGAAGCAAAGAATAGAGAAGCAAAGAGGAGAGAAGCAAAGAATATAGAAGAAAGACGAGAACAGAAAAGAGGAAAGAGAACAGAAATTAATAGAGCAAAAATAGAAGAGAGGAGAGATGAATACTTTGGTATGGCAAATGAAAAAGGTGAGGAAGCGAGGAAGGAGCGGTCACTCCACAAGACGTTCCCAGTACCGCAAAACCCGTTCTGCAATCTTCAGGCGCGTGGGTTTGGTGTTGAGGCTCGGCTCTCGGAAGGTAGCAGAGCCGTCTGGAAGCGTTAGAACGGTCTCGCCGGATACGTTGTCGTAAGAGTAAAAAGGAGAGGTGTGATAACAACGCTGATACACTTCGTTCATTCTGGCTGGAGTTGTTTTTTCGGATTATGAGCGAAGTAAAGCAGTGAGAAGGGAGAAGAGAGAATGCGAAGGCAAGATTAGAAAGATCGTTAAATAAATACAAACCTTGTGGGGGCTGATCATTAGATACATTGCTAAGAATGGCTTTAAGTTCCCGAGCAGCAGGAGAGGAAGAGGAATGTTTAAAAGAAGGGACAGAAGAAACTGCACGGCTTTTGTCAGCTGCAACAGAATCCAGATAGGCGAAAACTTCTGTCAATGCCTTCAACGCGGCTTGCTTTTCTGCCCCTGTCTTGGTCTTATCTGTAGCTTTGAACGTTGTTTGAATGGGATAGTCGTGATAGTCAGCCAGAGCGTGTATGTCCACTTCGGACTCGAACAGGTGTTGATTGTTTGTGCCCAAGTCTTTAATGAGAGAGAGAGAGAGAGAGAGAGAAGGAAAGGGTGTCAACTATAATGAAATAACAGAAACAAAAGAAGGAAGGAGGAAGAAGAGAAAGGAGAGAGAAAGAGAGAGAGAGAGAGCGAGAGAGAGAGAGAGAGAGAGAGAAATTTACCCTGTGAGGGAGGAAGAAGAGAAAGGAGAGGGGGAGAGAGAGAGAAAGAGAGAGAGAGAGAGAGAGAGAGAAATTTACCCTGTGAGGTATTATACCGAGGCAAAGGTAGAGACTCCTTTTGGTACAGTTCTTGCAGTTTGTTCTTTGCGTTGTCTGCATTTATTCCGCGCGAGGCTGGAACGGACACGGGAGGAGACTTGCTTGTTGGTGGCACACCTGTCTCGTGAAAATGCAGAGAGAAAAAACAAATGAGAAAATAAAGAGCGAAGAGAAAGAAGTAAAGATTGCAGAACGAAGAATGAATGGATAATGGAGAAAGAAGAGAGGAGAAAGGAAAAGAAGAAGCCAAGCAAGAAGCAAAGAATGAAGAATGAAGAAAGAGAAGAATTGACGAGTATACATACTGAAAGAAGGAAGGGGCGGAAGAGGGCCTTGCTCGTCCCACTCTCTCGCGAGTTCCTCCTCCAAGTCCTCCATGCACAACAGGTCATCCAAAGCTATCTGTTGTCGCAGCATTACTTGAGGTCCACCTTTCTGCTTTTGATTGCTGATAGGAGACGGATGAAGTAGATCCATTAGAGAGGTTTGTTGTTGTTGCTGTTGAAAGGGAGAAGAAGAAGAGGGTGGTGGAGAGGACGATCGTTGTTTACTGTTCTTGTTTCGCAGAGAAGAAGGAGAAGCGGGTGAAGACGGAGGAGGAGGCGAAGACGAAGAAGGAGGAGAAAGGGGAGTAGAAGTAGCAGTGGTAGTTGAAGAAGAAGAAGCAGCAGCAGAAGAAGAATAAGAAGAAGAAGAAGAAGAAGAAGAAGAAGAAGAAAAAGGATCGGTGAGACGTAATTCCCAAATGGGTACGTCCTGTCCAGGACACACCTCGGTGACCAATACTTCGGGGGAGAGGGGGTAGCGGAAAGTGCCCGCGGGGTCCTGTAACATGGTGAAGCGGTCCAGCTCCTCCCCGGTGAGCTTGAGGTCTATGTCTGCGCCGAGGACCTTCTTGATGCGAAGGAAGAAAGCGGCCATGTCCTCGTTTGGGCGCAGCGGGATGATCGTGCCCAGGGCGTGGTCCTTCACTCGCACGATGGTCTGACGAGGGGTTACATCATGGCCACAGGAAGGACACTTCATCTGGTTTGTTTTGTTTTTTTTTTCACTCAATGATTTCGAAGGATCGCAGTGAAGCTCTTCTTTGTCGTTCTCTTCTTCCTCCCTTTTTATTTTTCTTTGTTGCCAAGCTGATGTCATACCACACAGGAAAAAGCAAACCGTGATGTCATCCATCCGCAGCTGATGTCATCCTATACCGGAAAAGTACGCCCGCGACGTCATGTTTCTTTTTTGTTCATTGACGTCGACAATTTCCATGTAAAGATAAAACCGATGTCACAAATTCCAAAAACGACCCCCCAGATTGTCGACACACAGCTCCTCGTCTGCTCCAGAAAACAAAAAAAAATAGAAGTCCGCTGCTCACTGTTGTTTGGAAGGGAAGTTTTGGACAGAAGAACGAACGAAACTTGTAGAAAAAAAAAAAATAGCTTCACACACACACGCGCGCACGCTTGCTACGCCGATCCACTCGAAGCTTTTTTTTAAAACATCTGTTGCTTCATAAGGCCTGCTGAAACGATAAGGAAGATGAACCCTGAATAGTACGTAGCTGTAGCGGAATGTGGTTTGATTAAAGCTGACTGGTTTTTTTTTGTTTGTTAACATAAAATTTATTCAAATGGTGGTGTAGCGACTACTTGTTCAAGTTGCTGCTGATCGGAGACAGTGGTGTTGGAAAGTCCTGTCTCTTGTTGCGTTTTGCTGTACGTAGCTTTGTTCCCCCCCCCCCTCTATATTTTTAACTCTTCGTATTGGTGATTTTACCACAGGATGATACCTACACACAATCTTACATTAGTACCATTGGTGTTGACTTTGTATGTTCTTCGCCTTCTATTATTTTCTCCTTCTCTCTTTCTCTCTCTCCTTCTCTCGCTTCTTTCTTTCTGCGCTTCTCTCCCTCTCCCACATACACACTATCTGACTAAAATCTCTCGTAGAAAATCAAAACAATAAATCTGGATGGGAAGGTCATCAAGCTTCAAATTTGGGACACAGGTAAGACTTGCCAAGATTTTTTAATTTGCAATTCCAACTCTTGAGTTTTTATTGACCTTTCTTCTCTCTCTCTCTCTCTCCCTCTCTCTCTCTCTCTCTCGCTCTCCTTCTCTTTCTCTTGCTCTCTCTCTCTCTCTCTCTCTCTCTTTGCCCCATAAAGCTGGTCAAGAACGATTCAAGTATGTTACCGGCCTTTCCAATGTCTCCCAAACTTATTATTTACGTCTTCTCTCTCTTTCTCTCTCCATCTCTGCTACAGAACCATCACCAGCAGCTACTACCGCGGTGCCCATGGCATCATTGTAGTTTACGACGTCACTGATGAGTCCTCTTTCAACAACGTCAAACTGTGGTTGCAAGAGATTGAGAAGTACGCCTGCGCCAATGTCAATAGACTTCTGGTGGGCAACAAGTGTGACCTGGAGGCCAAGCGAGTGGTGGCCACGGCCAGCGGCAAGGAGTTTGCTGACAACTTGGGCATTCCCTTCCTGGAAACCTCTGCCAAAGACTCCACCAACGTAGAAACGGCCTTTACTACTATGGCCGGAGCTATTAAACAACGGTTAGTTGGATCACTTTTTGATCTATCCTTTTTTTTTTTTCTCCTTTTCTTCGCTTCTCTCTCTTATTTACCAAAATATTAACTCTGCTTTTCATAACATAGTATGAACTGTGGACCAACCCCACCACCCAAACAACAACAGAAGGTCAATCTGAACACAGAGGCTGTTCCCGCCAAGAGCGGTTGCTGCTAACTCTTTTTTTTAACTTTGTCTTTCTTTGCTTTTTTTGTTGTTATTTTTTTGGCCGCATATGTGCAGCATCTCTCAACAAACTTCATTCTTCAAACTCTATGCTATTCTTGCCTTTCTTCTGTACACAATCTTTTTTTTCTGCGTTCTTGCTTTGCTTCATGTTCTATTATCGTTTTCCTTTTCTTCATCTTCTTCACCGTTAGTGCGTTGATCGTTTTTCTGTTGTTGAAGAGCACTAAATGCAGACGAGGTGGAACTTGCAAATCCCAAAGACATCAACCTTGCAGATGCGGATGACTGAGGAAGAGCTCCTCCTCCTCGTTGTTGGTATCTTCTTTCGTAATCCCTATGCCGTTCTTCCTCCTCCTCCTCCTCCTCCTCCTCTTCATTCCTTCCTGTTACTCTTCTTCTCTTATTTTGTCGATTGTTGTTTCGCTGCGACTCTTCCTCCTCGTCCTCTTCCTCCTCTTCTTCTTCCTCTCCGTTCATTCTTAGCTCAGCCTTTTCCGCATTCGTGAGGAACCGCCCTCCGTTGCCTCTCGCTCTTCGTTTCGCATGGACATGCCTCGATTGATGCAAATATTTCTATTCGTTTGGTTTATCAGCACAAAAGAAAGGAGAGAAAGCTATGAAGAGGAGAAGAGAAGAGAAGAGAAGAGAAGAGAGCATACGCTTCTTTCTTTGGGGATCTTGTGCTTGATTTCAAAGCGAGCTCTCGCTTGACGACGTTTGAGGATGCGGTGGTACTGCTTGGCGTTGACGTACAAGGGCTCTTCCATGTCTGCGTGGGCTGCGCCCGCCATGGCCGCTGCCGCCGCCGCAGCAGGCACCATGCCGGTGGGGCCGCCGGCTGCCGCTGCCATTTGGTGGTAGATGGGAGCTAATATTGGGTGTGGCATCTGCAATGGTGTGTGTTGGCGTTGTGTTGGGCAGGATGGTTTGTTGTTGGTGAGAGAAGAAGCCACGCCTGAAAGAAACGGGGAAGGAGAAGAACGAAGAAAGAGAAGAAGAAAGAAGAACGAAGAAAGAGAAGAAGAAGGAAGAAGGAAGAAGGAAGAAGAAGAACAAGAACAAGAAGAAGAAGAAGAAGAACAAGAAGAAGAACGAAGAAGAACGAAGAAGAATGAAGAGGAAGAAAAACAAGAAGCATAACAAGAAGCAAGAAGCAAACCATTCCGAGATGATTGCCAGCAAACATTTTCGAGAACTGTTCTAACTGCTCTGCTGATGGTTGTTGTTGGTAGTCCTATTTCAACGTTGTTAGAAAGGGTGCAAGAAAGAGGAGAGTGGAGAGTCGAACGAGAGACCGAGAGAAGCAGAGAGAGAACGACAGAACGAGCGAAGCCAGAGAGAAAGAGGAGGGAACGAGAGCACAAAATGAGAGAGAGAGAGAGAAAACGAGAACGAGAGGAGCATAGAGGCAGAGGAGAGGAGCGCAAAGAAGAAAGAAAAAATGAGAATGACGAGAGAACATAAAAGCAGGGCTTTTAAAAAAAACCAAAGAGAAGGGCCTACGTAGTAGTTTAGGGCAGCAGAAGGAGCACCTCCTCCTCCCCCGCCGCCACCGCCAGTGGAGGTGGCCTGCTGTTGCGCAGCAGCCAGTTGCTCATTGAGCTGAGCCATGGCCGCCATCATGTCCTGTTGCTGTTGCTGCTGTGGCGCTTGCGGCTGCGATTGCGGTTGTCTTTGATGAGAAGGAGGAGGGTGGTGGAGGTGGTGGTGGTGGTGGTGGGGATCAGCTTCAGCGCTCGCGGTGTTGTCTGGCTGCGTTTGTGCCTCCCCAGCGTCACGATGGGGGTGATGGTTGAGTTGGGAGAAATGAGGCAGGTTGGCAAAATGTTCAGAGAGGTGAGGCAACGTGGAAGCAGAGGCAGAAGCAGAGGAAGAGGAAGATCCTGCTGCGCCATCCTGGTCGTTGTGGTGCTGCTGCTGCTGCTGGTAATAAGCTTGCTGCTGTTGTTGTTTTTGTTGCTGCTGTTGCTGCTGGAGGAGCTGAAAGTGGGAATAGTCTCCTCCTGCAAGACCAAACGCTTGCGTCGCCATTCGAAGGAAAAATTTTGAAACTAACCAAACAAAAGAGCTGCGACACACACCAGAACAATGGTTTACTCTTAATCTCTCTCTTCTCTTCCCTCTCCTCCTCCTCTTCCTTCTTCTTCTCGGCGGTTTTCTTTCGTGTCTCCGTTTTGGTGGGGAAAAGACGAAAAATTTTAACGGATATGCTTTGCTGAAATTTCGATCGATATATGAAATACTATTGGATACGAAATTTCTACGCCAATCCGTTTTCGAAAGAAGCACGGCGGATCTCTCTGACTCTCTGTCTTCTCTTTGTGTCCCGCGTTACTCAAGAAAGTCGGCCAGGGGGACCTTGGGTTGGAGCGAGGGCGGGATGGGGCCAAGTGTTGGGCTGGCAAGGCCCGCGGAATCCAGAATGGCTTTGGGATGTCCTCTCAGCTGAAACGGAAGCGAATAACGAACCGACTTGGGTCGACTCTGGGAGGTTCAACGAGCTCATGAGCAAGAAGAAGGAGAAGATACGAGGAGAGAGAATTCATCAAGAAGAAAAGAGAAAAGAAGAGGATGGAAAGATGAGAGAACCACTCGATGGACAGAAGCTTGGTAATGCATGCACGTGAGGCGAGCCACCGTTTCACCGAGGAGCACAATCACGTCCGTTGGGAAGTTGGCTTGCTGCTCCACGTTTACCCATGAGAAGGTGCTCCAGTCCTGTTCATGAGAACAGAGGTCAAGAAGAGCGATAAGAGCACCAAAGATGAAGATGGAAGGCAAAGGGTAAGCATATAAACAAAGCGAACCAGGATCTCAAGACCAGCAGCGTCAGAGCAAGGGATCACGGTGACCAGGCCGCTATCTGTGTGAGCCGGACAAGGCAGCTCCACATCCGGCGATGGTTCGTACTTGAATACGTGCAAGAATGAGTCTGAGAAATCTTTTTCACTCTCCTCCGCCTCTTCTCCTTCTCCATGTTGCTTTTGTGGCACAAGTAGTTGTTCCAGTTTTTCAGGTTGTGTTCGAAGCCCAACCGAAAGGAAGAGCAGGCATTGATGACTGAGATGCCGAAGGAAGCAAAAGGTGGAAAGGCATTGTTGTTCAAAGGAGACAGGCAGAAAAGTGGTTTGTGGTGGTTGTTGTGTGGAGAGTGACGATGGTTTGTACAGTTGTTGGTCGTTCTTGCAAAGTCGAACCTGTTGATTGGAAGTGGAAATGATAAGCGAGGAGGAAGAGGAGAGAGACAGAAGAAGAAGAAGAAGAAGAAGAAGAAGAAGAAGAAGAAGAAGAAGAAGAAGAAGAAGAAGAACAAGAAGAAGCAAACAAACACACCGCAAAGAATTGTTTGGATAAATCGGTAGCGTTACAGTAGCCAGCTTCCGTTGAATCCTGATAAGGGCAGTTGGAAGACAGCACACCGTTCTCCTCTTCCAGTTCAAACGCTCTCCTGGCTGCATCGTACATGTTTGTTAATACGCTGCTGCAACTGCTCTCTCCTTCCAAAGAAAGCCTGGCCCATCCATGAATCCGAAGACACTCACAGAACGCCTTCACCGTTTCCACTGAGCGTACCGCATCCGGTTCTCCTTCTTCATCTGCCTTTGCTTTCCACCCGTTGAACTCCTCTCGCAAGCGTGCAAAACGAAACGTCGTCGAGCTGTGCTCTTCCATTTTCTCTCTTTATGCTCGTTACACAATATTTTATCGAAATATCTAAAATTTTAAAAAAATTCAATGTGTCGACAACATTACATGTCGACACAATTCAAATCGCGTAAATGTCGACTTAAAATCGTCATATTGTCGACATTATTTTCTCAAATGATCCATGTCGTCGTGATTGTTGATTGCAATCAAAAAACAAAAAAAAAAATGAAAGCAGAAGAAGAGCAAAGAGAAAAGGCCCAAGAGTTCAAGGACCAAGGCAACAAGGCCTACGGCCAGGGCAACCTGTTGCTAGCCCTGCAGCTCTACTCGCAGTCCCTCTCCTTGGACGACGCCAACGCCCTCACCTACGGCAATCGCTCCATCGTCCATCTCAAACTGAATCGCCCGACGGAGGCCTTGGAGGATGCTTGCATGGCCATCACTCGCGATGCTTCTTGGGCAAAAGTACCCTCCTTTCCCCCATTCTTCCATCTCCTCTTTCTCGTCTGCTCTCTCTCTCTTTCTCTCTCCCTTACTCCGAAGAAAAAAATAAACAGGGTTATTGGCATCACGGTAATGCTTTGCTGGCGCTGGAGATGGAGTGGGAGGCTAGAAACTCGTTCGCTCGTGCCTTGCAGCTCGCTCCGGAGCACACTACCTTTCAGCAGGCCTTTCAAAAAGCTGAGAAGCTATACACCGGTTCGCTTCTCTCATTCTCTCGTTCTCTCGTTCTCTCGTCTTCCCTTCTCTCTCGTTCTCTCTCTTTTCTCTGAGTAGAAAGCGTTTTACTGGGTGTTGGAGTGCAGAGAAATACTTTAGAGCTGACCTAAAGCGAAGATTGGTGGACGGGAGCACTAACGTTGAAGTGAAGTATCTCAACAAGGAGCGTGGCAAAGGAGTTGTTACCACCAAAGACTTCAATTATGGGGACTCAATCTTTGTTGGTCTGTTCTCTCTCTCTCTCTCTCTCTCTCTCGTGAATGTAGACTAATTCTTCTCAACAGAGATTCCTGTCGTTTCTCACCGCTTTGTGGAAGATGAGGAGGTATTGTTCCTCTTCTTCATCCTTCATTCACAGTTTCTTGACCTGACGCTTTTTAAATAAAACAAGGAGGAGAACAGAATTCCTTGTTGCAGCAAATGTCTGCGTTCAAGCATACCTCGTTCGGAGTTATTGTTACCAACAGAAACTGGCATTTACGAGCTCATCTATCCCGGTGGTCCTCCAAAGTTTGTACAATGTCCTCATTGCAACCGAGAGCAGTATTGCGGCGAGGGATGTCGACAGATGGCATGGGACAGCTATCATGAAGTCATGTGCGTTGGTGGCGATAACCCTGATCATCCCTTATTGCGGCTCGAAAAGATTGCAAAGTACCTCCTTTCTTCTTTCTTCTGCACCCTATCTTCTGTCTTCTTTCTTCTCTTCACTCTTTTTTCTTCATATGATTCTCCTGCTTCATCTTGCGTTTTCTCATTATCTGTACTTGTTATGCCTTTCTTCATTCATTATCCTCTCGCCATACCTAAACAAAGAGAACATCAACGAACCAATCCGTTGATGATAGCAAGAGCATTCGGAATAGTGGCTCAGCAATGCAAACGCACTGGCTGTGATCCTAAACGAGCCTTCGAGCCATTCGCTAACTTCATCTCGAATCAGGAACCCAGTCCGCAAGATGAAGAAAGCGTGCAGCTTATTCAAGAGGCCCTTGTTCCTTCGGGAGACAACTCACTTCGTTCAGGTTTCTACGTTCTCTCTTCTCTGTTTCTCTCTTCCTCTCTACTCTCTTTTCTCATTTGCTTCTCTTTTCTTTTCCTCCCTGCTATTCGCTGTCTCTATTCTAACGTCTCTGTTCTGCGCTCTTCTCTCGTTCTTATCTTAAATCTTAGTTATAAACTTGGAGAACTTTAGACTTCTCAACGGAGCGATCCTACGTAACGCACAAACCATCGCTCCAGTCTCCGATCTTCACACCTTTTTGGTGACCTCTCCTCCCTCCGTCCAAAACGAGATTATGGCCACCATCAACAATGCCCTCCGTAAACTCTTCAAAGTGGGCCAAACAAATGCTTCATCTTCTTCATCTTCTCAAGAGAGCAACAAAGAAGAAAAGCGAGAAGACGAACAACAGAACGCAGACGACTCAGAAACGAACGACAAAGAATCATCAACAGAGGAAGGAGAAGGCGAAAGAGAAGACAAGACTTTTGATGCAGCGGCACACAATAAGAAGGTGGAAGAAGAGTTGAAGCAACTCGTCGGCAAAAGGCGTTTCGACTCGCCCTTAGACTTGCTGGAGAGCCCCATCGCCAAAAGGCTCATGATCAAAGGAGGGAGCGGCCTCTTCGCCATCGCCAACTGCATGAACCACAGCTGCCAACCAAACGCCATCGTGGTGTCGTGCTTCAACTCGGAGATGGTCCGAGTGGTGGCTATACCCGCGGAAGCGGAGGAAGACGAAGAAGAGAAAGAAGGAAAGACGAGGGAGGAAGCGGAGGAGGAGGAGGACGTGATAAGGCGCGGGACCGAGCTGTGCTTCTCCTACATTGATGAGACGTTGGGATACAAGGAGAGACAGCGGCAGTTGCAACAGTATTATCTCTTCCGCTGCCGATGCCCCAAGTGCGTTCGTGAAGCGGCCGAAGAAGAACAAGAAGAGAATGAAACGTAAAACCACCAAGAAAGTTCCACCAACAGACACTTTTTGCTCTTGTTCAAAGTATCTGTGGCACCGCTGACATCAGCATGTTCTGCTATTTTAAGCGGCTACATGCTGATGTCATCGAATAGGTGATATTTGAAGGAGGAGTCACGAACAACAAAAAAACAAAAACCAAAAAAGATGAAGAGAGAAAGCGGAGCGGAGGAAGAAGAAGGGCTTCAGCAACAACAACAGCAGCAACAAGGGGAAGAAGGCGAGAGCCACGCCACAAACAAAGAAGGTGGTGGTGGCAGTTCCAGTCACAAACGACGTAAAACCGAAGCAAACGAAGAAGAGAGAGGAGGTAACCCCGATCAAAGCGATGATGAGGAACACGAGGAGGATGGGGTGGAGGATGAAGAAGAAGAAGGAGTGCAACGAGAGGAAGACGGCCAACAGCAACCGCTCACGAAGCGGCAGCTGAAAAAGATGAGAAATCTGGAGCGGCTGAAGGAGAAGCGGCGCTACCAGCGCGCCCAACGGCGCCTGCGCCTCAAGGAGAGGAAGAAAGCGGACAAGGAGCAGGGCATCAAGCGAGGACCCAGCAAGAAAGAAAAGGCACTGCTCCAGCGCACGCACCGCATCTCCTCCCAGCGAGTGGTCATCGACTGCTCCTTTGACTCCGTCATGGTTCCTAAAGTTTGTATCTTTCTTTGCGACTGCTCTTCTTCTACTCTTTTGCTTGAACTTTGTTGTTAATGGAGGAACGATTGAATGGGGGAAAAAAAAATAGGAGATAGTTAAGTTGGCCAATCAAGTAGCGCGATGCTACTCCTGCAATAGGGTTTGTTCTTTTTCTCTCCTTCTCTCCCTCCCTCCCTCTCTCTCCCTCCCTCCCTCCCTCTCCTCTCTCTCTTTCTCTCTCTCCCTCTCCTCTTTCTCTCTCTTTTGTTGATCTGTTTTTGTCGTGAAGATTGCAGACCCAGCGTTGGATTTGTATTTGACGGGCTTTCATGGGCAACTGAAGGAGCACCTCAACAACCACACCTCTGGCTTTTCCAACTGGAAAGAGGTTCGTCTTTCGGGTCCATTCCGGTTGAATGTTGTCTCTCTCTCGTTCACTTTTCTCTTGTGTCTTCTCTCATACCCGTCTTCTGCTTTTGCTTCTCATTCTCCTCTCTCTCTCTCTCTCTCTCTCTCTCTCCTTTCCTCTGCTACTTCTCTCTTCTCACTTATCTGCTCTCTCCTTTAACACTTTCTCCGTTCTCTCTTGGTCTCATAAATAAAGGTTCATATAGAGGATAAGCACTACATGGAGGTATTCAACAAGGAAGAGCTAGTGTACTTAACCTCCGATTCTCCCGACTGCATCACCACGTTAGATCCCACCAAAGTTTACATCATTGGTGGCATTGTTGATCACAACCGGCTCAAAGTACTCCATTGCTCTTTCTTTTTTTTTTTGCCTTTCGTCTTTATCTCTTTGTCTTTCTTGGAGCTTCTTTCTTATTCCTCTTCTCTTTTCTTATCTTGTTTTTTTCGCTCTTTCACAAAGAACATAACATACACCAAAGCACAAGAAGAAGGAATAGCAACGGCGCGTTTGCCCATCGATGAGTACTTGAAGCTCTCCACTCGCAAAGTTCTTACCGTCAATCATGGTGCGCCTTTTTTGCTTCATTTTTTTTCTCTTTAGTTTCAAAGCAACTAACGTTTTCTTCTTCTCATCTCCTTCCTTTTCTTCTTTGCTTCTTCACAGTGTTTGAAATATTGTTATCGTACTTGGGAGAAAACGACTGGGAGAAAGCATTTCTCTCCAATCTTCCAAAGCGGAAAGGAGCACAATCCAAAAAAGGTGACAAAGAAGAGAATGAGGAGGAAGAGGAAGAGGAAGAAGAAGTGGCAGCAGAGGAAACCAACAACAACAACAACAACGCTGGCGGATCGGCCCCGAGCCAACAACCCACCAAGCAAGAGGAGGTGAACAGTTGATCCTTTTCTCTTCTTTTTTGTTCCCTTTTCTTTCCACGTCGACAAAAATACATCGTGTCGACCCAAATATTTATTGTCGACACTGAACCCCACGTCGACACAAAAGGGGTTATATTTCGTGTCGACCTGGCAAAGAAAAGTGAAAAGAAAAAAGAGAATGAAGATACACAGCGACCTCACGCTTCCTGCCTTTGTGGACACCTCCGCACTGGAATGGGTGCCCTCTCCAGCAGCAGGCGTTCACCGACGCATGATAGAGCGGGACGGGGATGAAGTGGCCAGAGCCTCCAGCCTCGTCAAATACGAGGCCGGTTGTTGCTTCCCTTCTCATGTTCACGGAGCCGGGGAGGAGTTCATCGTGTTGGAGGGCGTGTTCTCCGATGAGCACGGCCATTTTGGACCGGGTGCCTACGTTCGCAACCCCATCAACTCCAGTCATGCTCCCTTCACGGAGAGAGGCTGCATCATCTTTGTCAAGCTGCGACAAATGACTGACGAGACGGAAGAAACGGTGCGAAAGAACATCCTCAAGGACGACAGCTGGGTGGGACAGTCCAGCGATGGAACCCGAGTGATGAGGCTGTTTGACAACCCCAAGACAGGAGAGATCGTTTGGGCCGAGAGGCTGACCGAAGGCAGTTCCTTTTCCAGACCGGTCCCCAAAGGAGGTCAAGAAATATTCGTGTTGGAGGGTCTCGTTGCGGTGAAACAACTTGAAGGAGAAGAAGAGACGGCGTATGAGATGAAGCAGCATGACTGGCTGCGAACACCGGCCTCGTTTGAGGGGAGGCAGCAAGTCTTTACAACCAATACAAGCGGATGCACGTTGTGGTTCAAGTCTGGACATCTCAGCGTTTCTTAGCTTTATTGCAAAACAAAAGTTACTCCCTTGGGCAGCCATTCTTTCGCACCCATCTCAGTACCTCACCCCCTCTAAACTTTGCCATTTGAAACGTAAGCTTATCCCAAGGACATCCATTCTCTCTCGCCCACTGAAGCATATCCAAATGGCCGTGGCTTGCAGCAACGTAACATGTAGACTCGTCCCAAGGACATCCATTCTCTCTGGCCCATTGTAGGAGTTCCAGGTTTCCATTGTTGGCCGCTTCGGTGCAGACTTGAACACTCCAAGGACACCCTATCTCTCTTGCCCATTGAAGCATCTTCAAGTTGTTGCTCCTGGCTGCAAAGGTGCAGAGGGTTTGCATGTCTAGAGGACATCCTTGTTCGTAGGCCCACTGAAGCATGTCCAGCCTTTGGTGCCTTGCCGCAGCTCTTGTCGTTTCCGCATTCCAAGGACATCCGTTGGAACGAGCCCACTTTAGCACTTCCAACTGGCCGGTTTCAGCTGCTTCGCGACATGTCTGTTTGCCCAGGGAACGTAAAACGATAGAACAAGGAGCTGGAGGAGGACGAGGAAAGACAGAGAGAGAGAGAGAGAGGAGAGGGAGAGAGAGAGGGAGAGAGAGAGATGAGGAGAACGCAAACCTGGTCACTCCAAGGGCACCCTTTCTCTCTAGCCCACTGAAGAACCTGCAAATGCCCACCACTGGCTGCGTTGGCACATGTCTGTTCGCTCCAAGGGCACCCCTGCTCATGCAGCCATTGCAGCACCTCCAATTGGCCAGTTCTTGCTGCCTGGCTGCACGTGCTGCTGTGCCAAGGACATCCTTGCTCACGCGCCCACCGCAACAGTTCTAAATGACCATTGGCCGCTGCCATGGTGCAAACAGAGGCGTGCCAGTGAAAATGCTCGCTGTATGTCACCCAAAGCCATTGCAGCATGCCCAGCCGTCCATTCGCTGCCGCCACCATGCACGTTCCGAGGTCCCAAGGGCAGTCATTCTCACAAGCCCACTTCAGCACCTCCAAATGTCCTCCGCGGGTTGCTGCCATGCCGACCTTCTTATTGCACGGACATCCGTTCTCTTTGGCCCACTTCAGCAACTCCAGATGTCCGCCCTGGGCCGCTGCGGCGGTCGTTCCTCCGTCCCACGGGTATCCTGCCTCCTGTCTAGCCCATTGGAGCACTGTCAAATGACCGTTTTGTGCTGCTGCCTTGCATAGAGTGGTGTTGTTCTTGTGAGGGAAGCTCTCTGAGCGAAGCTCTTGGAAGAGCCATTGGAGAACCTCCAAGTGACCGCCGCCGGCTGCCGCGAGGCTCGTCCCTTGGTCAAAGGGGCAGCCCTGCTCTTTAAGATACTTCAGCACTTCCAAATGACCTCCAGCGGCAGCAGCGACGCTGGTGTTGCTGTCCCAAGGGCAGCACCTTTGCTCTCTGACCCACCTCAACACTTCCAACTTGCCTTCACCGGCCACCACCGCGCAAGTCTTTTCGTTCAACTCACAGCCATTGGCCACGGCCCACTGCAAGAAAGCAATACTGCCACACGCTCTCCGCACCGAAAGCTTTTGTCTCAGCGGTTCGGGACAACATGAGCGCCATCTCTTGCAGGTCCGGGCGGCCACTGCCACCATGTCCCTGGGAAGAAGCTCCATCACATAGCCCAACAGTTCCACCGGAAGCGTCTCCTCGATCCAACACACCTCCTCCCTGGCTGGGTGTAACATTACAGGTTCCTTCTTCTTTTCTTTTGCCGTAAGCACAAGCACGTTATTGTCGACACGTGGTCTCGGAGACTAGCGACTCTTACCACTTCTGTTCTCCGCTCAACGTTCTTTTGTTCATCTAGCAACAACATAACATCACTTTAGAATACATGATGGGTGCGGAGAGAATGTGTTGTTATCTCTTGCCCATGGCGCCACCGCCGCCACCAGGAGGGCGATGATATGGTGGACGCACGAGGATCGGTCGTGGGAAAGGAAACGCTGGCTGGGCAACGGGCGCGGTGTCCTCGTGCACCATGCTGCCTCCTAACTCTTGCAGCAACCGCTGCTCAAGGTCGACTGTCAGAATACTGTCCGTTTTGTATTTACCCTCCTTTTGGTTTTGTTTTGTGAAGAGAAATAAATAAAAAGAATGAAACAGAAAGAAACAAGAAGAAAGAAAGATATGAAAGCGTTACACTGAAGAGGAGTTGTTCAGCTTGTGTCTTGGTAAAGTCGCAAATGGTGGAAGATTGAGTCTTCCAAAATTCGTCCCACCAACCTGGTATTATCAGTCTTGTTTTAGTTGGTGATGTGGTTGCTTCAGGCTTGAAGAAAGGTTAGTGTTGGTGTTAAGAAGAAGGAGAAGGAGAAGGAGAAGGAGAAGGAGAAGGAGAAGGAGAAGGAGAAGGAGAAGGAGAAGGAGAAGGAGAAGGAGAAGGAGAAGGAGAAGGAGAACAAGAACAAGAACAACAACAAGAACAAGAAGAAGAACAACAAAGAGAAGAAGGGCCAAAGAAGAAGAGGAAGCACACCTTTGTAGTATCTGGCTTCGGTGTGCGTCCCAAAAACGGACCTGGCTTACTGCACATCGCACATACCTCGTCGCTGTTCTTATTGTCAAATGTACACGCTGTGCATGCATTATACTGTCATACATCTCATAGTTTCAAAATTGAACATGTGAGTGCTTTGAAACATACCTGAACAAGACCAAGTAGAGGGTGTTGTCGTAGTGTTTGTTGTTTTGGTGCTGTTAGTAGCGGTGGAGGACGGTTTTTGTGGTTGCCTCAATAAATGGTCGATAGCTTCTTCCGCCGTCCCACATTTCCCAGAGGTGAATAGCTTTCGAATGGTTTCTGCCCCCACGTCCGGAAACATGTTTTGTACTTCTTCGATCTGATCTCCCGTTATGACTTGCAGCATCTTTGTCGTTTCTTCCTCTCTCTCTCAAACCAATCTTGTTTCTTTTTCTGTTTCCTTGCCGCACGAAATATTTTGTTCAGAGAACACATATTCACAACCTACCAATTTTATTATCGATAATTAGTCGACAAAAATTCATATATGGTTCAGTTATTGAAAACAATGGTAGAATATCGATAAAATTTTTAATTTTTTTTAAACAGGTAACGCCCGTTGCTACTTGACGACGACCACGACGCACTCGGCGTGGCGCACCACGTACTCGCTGACGGAGCCCAACAGCAAGCGCTTGAGGTTGCTCTTGCCGGTGTTGCCCACCACCAGCACGTCGATGTTGTTCTCCTTGACCTGCTTGCAGAGCGCCTCACGGACGTCATCGCTTCCCTCCACCAACTTCACCTCGTTTGCTACCTGGTTTCGTGAATAGTTTTTTGATTCGAATTGAGGAGGGAGGAGAAGAACAAGATAAGAAACTGGTAGTACCCCAATCTCGTTGAGCACTACAGCATATTCCTCGAGGCTGGCGGTGAGCTCCCGTTTGGCTTCTTGGTACTCGCTGCTGGTCTCAACCTCAAACTCAAGCTCTGGCAACACATCTAAAGTAGTAGCAAGAGGAAGCACAAACAGATGTGAGTAATCGAACGAAGCAAAGCGTTCACAGTAAGAAATAGGCCCAACGACGCACCAATGATGAACACTTTTGATAGCTGGGGAAACTTTTTCTCTACCACTTGTTTGAGCACCCACTGAAAGGCTCTCCCTGAGGCCTCGCTGCCGTCGATGCCAACCATGTAGTTGGTAGGCTTTATGTTGAGCTCCTCATCGCCCGTGGTGTCGTGGTGTCGTTTGCTCTCTGCCATGCTGCTGCTGCTGCCGGATAGCTGGAATCGAGTAGCGAGCGGCTCGGTGTGCGTTCAGAAAAAAGTGTAGCGTGGCGCGCGTGAAGAAACGCCAAAACTTTTTGAAATTCAGATGAAAATCGAAAGAAAAATTAACGAAAACATTCTGAAGCGCCTCCGCACTCTTAAGAGGTTTGCAAAGCACCTCATAGGGAGGATAGAAATTCGAACGAAAATTGGTTGAAAGTATCCAAGAAAATTTATTGAAATGGAACAGAAAACAAAACTTTGTTCCAAGTCAAAATGCTATAGCAGAAGCGAAATCAAAGAAAAAAAGAGCGAGACCGTTTACGACGTACTTGGCCAAACACACGAACCATGGAAGCGCATCGAGTATGGCCCTCGGTAAGAGACCTGTTGGAAAGGACCACGGTGGCAGACATCGTCGCTTTGAACGGCCAGACCGACATTCTGGTGCTGAGCGAGAACACCACCATCGAGAAGGCGTTGGACGAGCTCACCAAACACAACGTTCTCTCCGCCCCGGTGCAAGTGGAGGACTCGTTGGACTATATTGGCATGGTGGTACGTTGACTAGCTCTGCTTTTTGTTTGCTCCTTTGCTTCTCTTCGCTTGTTTTGCGTTTCTCCTCTTCTTTGTTTTTTTTTTTTCCTTTCTCTCGATCTTCTTTTCTGCTTCTTCGCTCTTCTCTTTCTTGTTCATCTTATGTTCTCCTTTTTCTTTTTCTTCCTCTTTTGCTGCTGCTTCTTCTTCTTGTCTTTGATGTTGGTGTTTACAAGGACGTGCTGGACATACTCACGTACGTGCTATCGCTGTACTCGGAGGGACAAGAAGAGAGCATTCAGTGGAGGTAACGTATGCGAAAGGTTGATACATACCAATACAGAGTTCTTACTGACGTTGATAGTGCATGGTGCAACGACTTGAAAGAACTGAAGGTCAGAGGCAAAGGCTTTGGACAAACTCCGATCAAAGTCATTATAAGTACGTTCATCCTTCTTTTGAACACAATAGAAACGATCAAGAGAGAGAGAGAGAGAGAGAGAGAGAAGCGAAGAGGACGTGCATAAACAGAGAGACATACATCAGAGATGGAACTTAACGGGTGCTTTTGTACAGACAAGTCTAAAGTGGACCCATTCTTGCCGGTGGAGGAAAGGGGAACTCTATCGCAAGTGCTAGAGGAGGTCTTTTGCAAGGGCGTTCACAGAGCTCCTGTCTTATCACGTTCCAAAGCTCACACAATTAGTGGGATCATTTCTCAATCAGGTATCTTCTTTCTTTACTCTATTCTGCTATCTCCTCTGCTTCTCTTCCGGCCTTCTTTATTTTCTCTCTTCTCTCTTACCTTGTCTCACTGTTGCTCATTATGCAAACTGAAGATGTGCTTCAGTTCCTGGCGAATCAAGTGGTGAGCAATGAAGAACTAGTGGCTCAGGATAGAACAGTGGGAGAGCTGAACCTGGGCACCAAATACGTCATCACGATGAGCAGCTCTGCGCAGGCCATACATGCCTTTTACCTTATGTATTTCCACAAGATTAGCGCTGTAGCTATTGTTGATAAGAACGAACAACTCGTGGCAAACCTTAGCGCCAGTGATATCAGGGTATGCTGATTCTCGTGCTTCTTTATTGCCTCCTTCCTCTTCCTGGACACCAAATTGATGAAAAACGAAAAAAAAAAAGGGATTGCATACCACCAACTTTGAAGCGTTGTTGAAGCCAGTGATGGAGTTCTTGCTGTTAAAGCATGGTGGTGGCTCACGACAACTTCAGCCACAAAAAAGACCTCTTCCGGTGATCACATGCACTCCATACACGTTGTTGTCAACGGTCATTCTTCAACTCGCCATTTATCGTCTTCATCGTGTTTGGGTCGTCAACGAGCATCGTCAACCAATTGGAGTGATCTCTTTAACCGACATCATGAGGCTGTTTGCTTGAAACACTAAGTCAGCAAATGACAATGAAAAGAGAGAGACGAAGCAAACGGAGAATCTACGTACGAAATAAAGCATTCAAACACGCCTTCAGATGAAACAGGCAAACCCTCCTTCACTGCCTCCTCCTTTTCTCTTCCTCTTCCCGCTTCCCTCTTTCATCTCTCTCTAAAAAAAAGTTTAGAAATACAAGAAAAACATTTTTTTAACTTACCAACGTTGTCAAACACAACAATCACTCATCAGAAGAGGAAGAAGAATCATCGTCATCTTCAGTTGAAACTGCAATGCTGCTGGTATCCTCCAACGCGTCGTTCTCCGCTTCCAATCGAGCCAGCTCGGCCTCCAGCTTCTTGGCCTCCCACTCCTCCTTCTCCAACTCCTTCTCCGTCATGGCTAGCTTCTGCCAATAGGGATCGTTGTCTCTGAACCTGCTCTTCTTTGCTTTGAAGTCGGAGGAAGCAGCGCCAGCATCACTCTTCTTTTTCTTCTTCTCCTCCTCGTTCTGCTTCTCGAACTCCTGAAGAGCTTTTTCCTTCTGCCCTTGCTCCCATTTGTCGCCGAGACGAGAGCTGCCGGAAGAACGAGGGCCGGTGCGTTTCTTCACCTTTCGCTTGCGCGCCTCCTTTTGCTTCTTCTCCCATTCTTCCACGTCTTTCAGCCTCTTTCTCTCTTCTTTGGCGGTGAGAGAAGCTGGGATCGTGTCTTTGTTGGCTTCTTCCTCGTATTTGGATGCTATCTCTTTGATTTTGAGGCTAGCTCGTTTCTTCTCCTTTTTTTCGCCTTCGTTTTCGTTTCCATCTTCGCTTTCACTTGAGCTTTCGCTTTTGTATCCTTCTTTTCCTTCCGTTTTGTTGTCTTTCTGCTGTTTCTTTTCTCCCTCCTCTTCTCCTTTCTTGTGCTTCTGCTTCTTTGTTTCTTCGGCTGTCGTCTTATCGTTCTTATCGTGTTTGTCCTTCGTGGAAGTAGCCGAAGCAGAAGAAGAAGCTTTCAAAGCTTTCTTCTCATTGTTGTTGTCTTTGTTCGACTTTTGTTGTTGTTTGCTGTCTCCTTCTTTCTTGCCGTCCTCCGTTTTGTTACTTCCTCCTTTTGCTCCTTCTTCCTTTTCGTCTTCGTCTTCGGAGCTGCTGCTTTCGGTGGTTACCTCTGTTATTTCTCCGTCGTCTTTGTCTTCCTGTTTTGCCTTTTGGTTGTAGGAGGTCGTTTGTGGTTGTTTGTTTTTTCCGGCGTTTGTTTTGGAGGCTGCTGGTTGCTTTTTGTCTTTTGTAGAAGCCTATATTGAAGGTTTGTTTGGTTTAACGTTTTAGACGGTTAACAGAACAAACGAAAACAGAAACGAACACAAAAAAATTACTAAACAACAAAAATAAAAACAATACCTTTTCTTCTTCGGATTCGGAGGAGGAAGAGTCCTCTCCGTCTTCATGGATGCTCTTCTTGTTGCTTTGGCTTCCTTCCTTTGGGCTTGCTTTCTTATTGTTGCCGTTTTGTTCCGGAGAAGCGGAAGAAGAAGCTGCTTGTTGTTTATCTTTTTTTACTTTGGCGCCTTCGCCTTCTCCTCCTTTACTCAGACATGTTCCCATTTTTTCAAAAGTTTTTTTTCTCCGGTTTGTGCCGAAGGTTACCCAACGCCTCTAACCTCTAGGTTGTCGTGTTCTCTCCCGTCACACCCTCTTTTTTTATTTTTTATTTTTGTGTTTTATTTTTGTACCATTTTTTCTTTTGGACCGTTATAGAAGCACTTTTTTCCACGAAGAAGCTGTTATCAGGTCTTTGACTGTCTACACGACCTGAACAAAATTTAGCTCGAACAATTCTGGACATTTTTTGTCAAGCAACAAGTCCTTCCAGAGATATATTGCTTTGACAACAAAAACTGCAACAGATCATGCCAATTGTCGACAATTTGACGAACGCGCAATGGTTTGGTGTGGCAGTGGTCCTTGTCGACACTGATTTGTCCCGCTAAAGGTAGCGGAGAAGCGGAGGGACTTTTTGGTTGCCCTTTTTTCCCTTGCCATTTCTTTTCTGTCTTTTATTTATATCGACACATGACGACACGAAATATGATTCTTTGGAAGAAAGAAAAAAGAAAGAAACAAGAATGGAGGAGAGGAGGAGCCAACAACCACCAAGCAGCGGCGTTATGACTCTTGCGGAGCGACTGGAGCGCTACGTGTTGCATCCCACCCGTTTTCCGCTCTCTGCGGAGTGTACAGAAAGTGCTTCTGAGGGATCATTGGCGCGTCAGGTGAGCGATCTCTGCCAACACATCGCGGAGAGTCGCTACGAGCAGGCCGTGGCCTCTCCTCTCGTCGCTTCTTTTTTCGCTCCCACCGATGAAGGCACGTTCTCCTTCCTTTCTCTTCTTTCTTTTATTCCAGCGTTGTTCTCCTATCTTCTTCTTTCCTCCTTTCTTCTCTCTCTCTCTCTCTCTCTCTCTCTCTCTCCTTCAATCCTTTCTCTCCTTCTCTTCTAACCTATTGTTTGCAACGAAACAGAGGTCAGCGAGGAACAAATAAAAGAGCGAGTAAACAACTGGTTGGCCCATCACAAAGCAGAAGAAGAAGAACTTCTTTCTCAGCTGGCCATCCTTTTGAGCGGCATAGCAGCGCTGCAGGTCTTCATGCAGGCCAACTGGACTGGACCCGAGCTGCCTCCTTCTCTGCGAGGAGAGGAGAAGCCGTTGAGCAAAGAGAAGAAGGAGAGAGTGTTGGCTGACCTCTCAATGGATGGCGAGTCGGTCTATCCGCACACTCGTTACATTCGTTATTTGGCAGTTGCATGCTATCTGCTTCTTCGTTCCTCTTCCGCTTTTTCTGCTCTTAAGGTTCCTTTCTCCTCTTCTTGTTCTTCTGTTCCTTTTGTTCTTTTTTCTTCTTTTTCTCCTCAATATTAAATGTTTTTCGAAAAAGAAAAAGTTCTTGTTTCTTCTTCGTGTGTTTATGTCCTTTTAACACTCTCGATAAACAGTCAGGAGGATGGTGGAAGGCGAGATGCATGCGAGCATGGCAGATGGTTTTATCTGGACCTGCTGCAACTCTTTGCGATGGCATTGAGGAGGCGTTCTCAAGCGTTATGTCTGTTTATGCTTCCTTTGACGAGTACGTATCTGCAACACAAAAGCCAAAGCAAAACAAATAAAACAAAAAGCAAAAGAAACTAAAAGGCTCACTCTTTATTTTTGACAAAAGCGAGCTTCATGCTATGGCGGAACTTGAAATTGGCTTAGCTTGGTTGCATTACTCTCAAAGCAAAAAGGCCAAGGTTCTTTTAGTTATTTTTTTTTTTTCTGTTTTCGGTTTCCACTTGAACGTCACTAACCCTTCGCTCACCTCAACATATGCTGTTATTAGACTCATCTCAAACGTGCACAAGAGAAAAGTGGGCTCCAAGTACAGCTGACAGGAGCACTCGGCAAACGAACCAAGTTCCAGACTTTCAATACTGCCCAACTCGTGTTACATGCCACCAGCAAAGATTCCTCAACGGAAAACGAAAAAGAAAAACAAACAGAGGTCAAGGAAGAAGGAGAGTCATCATCTTCTTCAACAGTGGCACCGCGCGAAGTAGAAAACTTGGATGATGTCTTATTGCCAGAAACACAGTTTGAGAGCAACGAAGAAGAGGAAGGAGAGGAGGCAGCCAAGGAAAGAAAGAAGAAGGAAGAAGGAAACCTCGCTGTTTTGGACCAGTGCATATTGTTGGCTCTTTGTGGAGAGAAGTACCTCAGCTCTCCCAAAGACGCCCTCACTCGGGAGGAGATTATGCCTTATGTCGTGAGAGTGCAAAAGAATCCCAATAATTGGATGGTTCATTCTACCTGTCTCTTGCTCAAATCGAAATTGGAAGCTCATATGCGAAGAACTGCTGACAGAGGTTATTTTCTCTTCTTTAGCTTTTTTTTGTTGAGCTTGTTTCATGGCTTCTCTGCTTCATTCGTTCTCTCTTCATCTCTGACAATTTTTGCGTGTTCTATAGCTGTTTTGCAGTTGCAAGTTCTTGAAGAGCAATTCTTTTCAGACGAGTCAGAGGCCTCATTGATGGAAAGAAGCAAATATGTATGGCAGGTGGCATATCCTCCTCGACATATGTTGCGACGAGAGTTGGGAGAGCGTTTCCTGAGCTTAGGCGCAGCTGCCAGCGCGCTTAAGCTCTTCGAAGGACTTGAAATGTGGGACCAAATCATCATTTGCTATCGCGTCATGGAAAAAACTTCCAAGGTATTTCCTTCCTCTTATTCTTCTTCATGTTCGTTTTATTCTTTTTCCTTGTTTCTTTACTTTGTGATGAAATTTTAGTCTTAAGAGAATCGTGCCGCGTGCCGGTGATGATCCCTTAATGTCATAGTTACACTGAATTATCTGTTATTATTTTTTTTTTCGTGTCTTATTCCTCAATCACATTATTTAAAAATATTTGCTTTCATGTAACAAAGGCTGAAAGAATCGTTAGAGAGCGTTTGGACGCTTCACCGACGGCAGAACTTTGGTGTATTCTCGGCGAATTGACTGGGGACATCTCTCACTTTGAAACGGCCTGGCAATTCTCTAATAAGCGTTATGCTCGTGCACAACGCTTATTGGGTCATTACTATCTCAAACAACAACAGGTTTCTTCTTTCTTTTTTGTCGTTTCTGCTGTTCTTTCTCACTCGTCTCTTGTACTCTCTATATCAGTGGAGCAAATGTATGGAAAGTTATGAGTTGGCGCTTGCTATCAATCCACTTTATCACGAATGTTGGTTCTCTTTGGGATGTGCAGCCATGCAACTCCAAGAATGGGAGAAAGCCTTGACTGCATTTGGAAGAGTCGTTCAATTGGATTACAACGTACTCCTCCCTTCCCTCCCTCCCTGCTATCCCTTCCATGACTTATCATTCATTTGTGTTAATAGCAACACGAAGCATGGAATAACTTGGCTTCCGTCTACATTAGACAAAACAAACAATATCCTTTCTACAGTTTATTTTTCTCACCGTTCCTTTTGTCTTCTGTCTTTTCTAGTGTTTTTAGTTTGCCTTAACTCCATAGCACTCAGCAAGCCTTTCATGCACTCTCAGAGGGCCTCAAATGTGCTTATGACAATTGGCGCATGTGGGAGAACTATCTCTACCTTTGTTTGGTTCGTTCATACTCTCCTTGGGTGTTTTACCTTTGCTTTTGTTATACCCTAAACCAAAAAACAACGCTGATAAATAAATTTGACACAAAAATAGGAGTTGGATGACTACCATCAAGCGTTGCATGCGCTCACACGTTTGGTGGAGCTTGAGCATCCTTTGGACATTAAGGCAACGGCGGTGCTGGTAGACGTTGCATTGAAGCTACAATCAGAGAGCATGCACAGAAAAGCGATGATTGAAAAGCTTGAGAGCATTTTCAAGAAGATTACCGCCACTGTCACCAACGATCCCAAAGTACCTCCTTTGCTTCTCTCTGCTGTTTTTTCTTCTCTTGTTTACTTTAGAAAGGAAGAGTAAAAAGCACAAGAATGAAAGAGAGATCTAACAATTGCTTTTAACAATAAGGTTTGGGCAGTTTATGCAGTGTTACTTTATGGCATTGGACAAAAGCACAAAGCTCTGGACTGTCGGCTGAAGCAGATGAGAGCAGCACGCACCGCCGACTGCTTCGAGGACGATGATAAGTTCAAAACAGCAGCAACAGCGAGCGTGGAACTGGCTCAGCTTTACATGGACATAGCAGCCACGGAGGAGAGCGAGGCCAAAGAGAAGAAGAAGCACCTCTATTCCGCAAAGTTAAACTTGACTGGAATGATTAAAAAAGCGGAGGAGAGGTTCGGAAACACGGAAGCGTATGCAAAGATGGAAGCTACTTTGCAGGAGGTCAAAAACATGGAGGCCTCATTACCCTAAGGAAGAAGAAAAGAGAAGGCTGTAAACAAAAAAAATATTTAATGGAATATAAGAGCACTTCATTTGACAAAACAATGGGGTGGTGAGAAAGAGGAGGAAGAGAATGAAAATGTAGTTTCTCAGCGTCACTGAAACACTTTGATGGTGGAATCAGCGCCACCGCTGGCGATGAGGTCTTGTGTTGGATGGAAGGCAACGCTGTAAATAGCTTCATCATGTTTCTGGCGATGAGCCTACAGAGAGAGAGAGAGAGAGAGAGAGAGAGAGAGAGAGAGAGGGAAACAGAGGTGTAAGAAGTACGCTGAGAGAAACGATGAAAGAAAGAAATACGTTAAGTTCTTGGATACAGTTCTTGCTCAACACCTCCCAAAATCTTAGAGAACAGCCGTGGCCTGCCGTCAACAGGAAAGTGCCGGAGGGGTCAATGGCCAACGCCGATACCACGTCCTTATGTGCAATCATAGAGTGTGTGCATTTGCCCGTCCGCAAGTCCCAGTATTTTACGGTTTGGTCCTCGTGTGCTGATATGGCTAATGGCAGTGTTGGGTGTGCTACAATCTGTTTAATAGAAAGATATTTTCAAAGTAAGGCCAACAGAAAGAAAAGAGAAATGACCAGAGAGGGAGAGAGAGAGAGAGAGAGAGAGAGAGAGATGAACCTGATTAATTTGAGAACCACAATCGGGTCTAGGTTCATCATTAGGGGTGAGGTGGGTGACAGGCGCTCCTGTCTCAATGTCAAAGAGATAGGCGTCGGCGGTGGTAAATCCGGCCAACACGTTCTGTACATCGGTTGGCACAAAGCAAACACAGGTGGGGATGGCTATTTCAGAGGTGGCATGGCTGAGGGTAATTCTCTCGGCGTCTTTGGCGACGGTGGAGCTGGCAAAGTCCCAAAGTTTGACGGTGGCGTCAGCACTGGCGGAGGCAAGGATGGGGCGAGAGGAATGGAGAGCGATGCTCCAGATGGCATCCTTGTGGCCAGGATAGCAAGCCACATCGTAGATTATTCCCTTTCCTTAATCGTTTTAAACCAATATATTAAATTAGTTTATGAAGAATAAAGCAAGTAATAATAAAGTGTTTACCTCGTTCAGCATAGGGATCTTGCTCATTGGGATTGGGTAATTCCCAGACCCGAACTGTGCAATCAGCGCCAGCACTGAAACAACGTTCGTACTCAGAGGCAAGCAGCACTGAGTATACAGCCGCTGTGTGGCCCCTCAGTGTTACCGCTGGCTCTACATCTGTTGTTATCGGCCTGAAGGTAATCATGAGGATAACAACATTAGGCGCCAGTACACAGAGAAAGAGAAACGATATAGCACAAAAGACTATAAACAAGGGAAAAGGAGTTTCTTACTTGCTGTAACCAACAGTGCCAGCCACACGCCAGTTCCAAAGCTTCACAGTGCAGTCATCAGAGCCAGAGAGTAGAATAGGAAGTTCGGAATGGAAAGAAACGCTTCGGACCACGTCCAAATGGTGGCGCAACGTAAAGACGGGCTGCCATGTCTTTCTGTCACCAGCTGGCACCAACAACTCATTTGGTACCTCCTCTCGCAGTTGCACGTCCAACTCATCAAGACCTCCGAGCGAGCTCCGCATGCCAGAAGTAGGTTTCTTTCCGTCTAAAGTAGATGATGGGGATGCTGTAGCGGAGGTAGTTGGAGTAGGCACACGAGAAGACCCCGATGAAGCCAATTGCTCGTTTCCTCCTTTTGGCGACAACTGTTTGGGTGCATTGGATGGAGCTGACGAGGCAGGACTTTCTTGCGAGTGTTGTTTTTGTGGTTGTTGTTGGAGTAGTTGTTTGGCCTCGCCCAGGAGTGAAAGACGAGATCGTAATATTTGGCTGGTCTTTCCTCCTCCGCTATTCGACTTTTCTTTGTGCTTAATCTCCTTTTTCTCTTTAGCGTCGTTTCTGCTGTTGCTATCGTCATCATCATCGCTGCTGCTCTCACTGCTATCGTCGTCATCACCATTTTCTCGGCTGTTACCAACAACTTGTTGGAGTTTCGTTTTCCTAGCCGTTCCCATCATCTGTTTCTGTTGCTCTCTCTCCTTCTCTTCTTTTCGCCGTTGTTGTCGTATCCGCTCTATTTTTTCTTCGAAGCTTTCACCAATGCTGTTGTTGTTTGTTGATGGTTGATTCTCTGTCGTTGCTTGTTCCTTTCCTTTGTCTCCATCAGAAATGCGATCAGCGCTCCGTTTGGCGCCAAAGTGGAGCGCTTGAGAGTGCTTCAAGAGTTCGGCGCTGCTGTCTTTGTCGCCGCTTTCCGCAGCGGCTGGTACTAGCTCGAAACGGTTTGTATAACTGTTGGTGTTGCTGTGGTTTGGTTGTGTGGAAATAGGATAAGAAGAGGAAAGTGAAGTTGTGGTGTTGTTGGAAAAACTTGACACGGAGAGCAAAAGTTGTTGCGTTCGTGACTCATATTCTTGTAAGTACCTGTGTGATATTTTAATGCGCAACGTAAGATAGAGAGAATGAAAGAGAATGAAAGAGAATGAAAAAGAAAAGGAAAAGAAGAAAAGAAAAGCAGAGAAACAACAGAGAAGAAAGAAAACAAGCCCAGAGGGGAAAAAGAGAAAGGACTAGGAAGGGTGGAGGGGCTTTTTTGTTACTTTTCTAAAATGCCTTTCTTTCTCTGTGGTCGTTGAAGCCCTAAAGATAAAGAATAAAGTGTTAGAGAGAGAGAGAAGAGAGAGAGAAGAGAGCAAAGCAAAAATAAAAATACTTTTTTCTACAGGTAGGTCCTCCTCTGGTAACGGAGAAGCAACAGCCGCCGTCGTTGTCGTCGTCGTCGTCGTTTGCTCTTTGGAATATTTTGCCCTATCGATTTTTTTTCAGCCAATCAGTTTTCTTTTTTTCAAAACAAAAAATCAATGGAGAAAGAAGAAGAAGAAGAAAAGAAGAGAATTACCGCTCCGCTTTCAGCGCGTACTCCAACATCTTGATTCGCCGGAGGAGGTCGTATTGGGTGCTCTCGAAGCTGAGGCGCTCCCCCTCCAGCTTGGCAATGTGCTTGAGGAGCATGGTCCTCTCCCTCTCCCATTTCTCCCTCTCCTCCTGAAAGTTGAACCACTCCTCCTCCAAGAAGCTCAACACGCCGGCGCGGGAGTAGTGGGTGAGGTCCAGCTTGGCGGAGGTGCCAGCGTCTCCCAAGAAGAAACCCTCCCCGCCGCCGCCACCACCACCAAACTCTAAATCTCCCATCCTGTCCCTTCTATCGTCTCAAACAACAAAAATAAAATAAAATAATCCCCAAAAAAAAAAATTAAAAAAAAATAAAATAAATCAAAAAAGATCAATTCATGAATCAATCAAACTTGAAAAAAGAAAAAGAAGAATTTTTAGGGTTTTCTGCTCGCCGGTGTGTGTTAGGGAGGGGGTCCTTCCCAGGGAACCACTTTCTCGTTTTCTTCTTCTTCTTGTTGGTATTGCTTGCCGTTTGCCTTTGGGGCTTTTTCTCTCTTCTCTTTTTATTATTATTTTTTTTTTTGCTTTTCTTTTCGTTTTATTTTTTGTCGGCGAAAAAACAAATACAATAATTTTCGTTTTATCGGTCCAAATTTTTTCCTTTTTTAGATGATAACTAGCACCATTGCTGCAGTTTTGCTGCAGTTTTGCTGGTCATGGAATGTAGCGGAAAAGAATTCGTTCTTTATGGTTCCCTCTCTCTCGATGTCCTGAGAGGGCCAGTTGGAACTGCTCAAATGGGCGCGAACCAACAGCTGGCTGACCTGTTTCAGGACCTTAGTTGCCGTTTTTGTGGAAAGCGTCTTGCCCTAACCTTGAATTTTGAAGGAGACAAGATAGAACAAAGAAAAAAGAGGGAATACATACAAGATCGATGATGGTGCAAGGCATTTTTAAACGTGTTGCTCAAAGAGTAAAAAAAACACACGAAATAGTTGTCTTTCTTTCTTTACAACACTTCTGAACCGATTGAAGCCCTCGATAGTCTCACACATGGGTCAGTAGGGAAGGTTTGAAACTCGTCGCAATTCAATTCCCCTGAGACGGAGCTCTTTCTCGCACTGCACCGCCTTCGCCATGGTCACACTTTCGGACACACCGCCAGAATCACCAAGCAGAGCAAGGCCACATTGTCTCGTTCTTTTGCCAAGGTCTGTTCCCTTCTATCAAGCTTCTTTCAACTGCAAGGTACCTTCTATCCTCACTAGCAGGTATTAATTCTTACTTACTCATGGCAACACTTGCTCTCGTTCTTCAATTCGTTTTCAGGAACAAGATTACACTATTTTAATACTTGCCTTCATAACTCCTACCGGTTGGGTATCAAGTCTTAGTGGCAGCATTCCTGGAAGCATTGGCGACAAGTAATGTGCTTGGCGATGATGGACCGTGGAACGCTTTGGAAAGCTGGGAGGAGATATGTGGCGATAAAGGATTTGTTGGCATTGAGCACGATCATCGAGCTGTGGTTTGCAAAAAGGCTCCGAAGAAGGGTACTCCTTCAGAGGCTAATATCATGGAAAACAGTTGGCAAGCGCAAATGAAACTCGTAAAAGAAAGAAGAGTGGCCGCAATCTGGTGATTGTTAGGATTCTATGGCAGAAGATGAAGAACCAAAACCTGCTTTGGTACCAAACCCTGTTTGCGTTATTGCTTCTTCTTCTGTTTCGTATGGATAGAGAGTATCTTATTTTAAACAAAGAAAAAATCAAAACAAATAAATAATCAAAGGGACCAATGATAAAGTTACACCCACTTGCGGAACGGACTAATGTGAGTCGACCTCTTGAAGTTCTAGTAGTCCTCATTCTTGGCCAAGCCAACCCTGGAAAGGAACAGGCTCTTGACCTTCTTGGCCTTCTTGCTGCTCACCAGCTGGAAGGACTTGCTGGATTGTACGGAGGTGCCAGAGGGCCGCACAATGCGATCTTTGTTGTTGGAGTGAGCGGCCAGGGAGACATCGACAGCTGGGTCTCGGTAAGAGTTCCATCGCACAATCTTCTTCTTCTCGCATTTGTCGCTTCGGGAGCTGCTGTCAACAGCGCTGGCAGGACGTCGTTGTTGTGGTAGGCAATCATTATTGTTGCTGTTGTTGCTGGCTGCTTTACTTCGATGAGGCTCTTTGTGCAGACGTATAACGTCGTTGCCTCGTGGCGAGAGCGCTGCTCCCTCCTCTTCAAAAGTGATGGGCTCAGAGGGTAGCTTCGAAACTGAAGAAGATGAATGGGAAGGAAGAGAAGAGGACGTGGCAACCAGAGAATCTCTGGAATGCAGACTAGGAGGAGAAGAGGGAGAGGAGCAAGACGATTGTTGAGGACTTCCTGGATTGGATACCTTGTTAATGTGGGAAGGGTTGCCGTTGTTGCTATGCTTGTGGGAATGCCGTTGTAGGCTTAGAGAAGATTCGTTGCTTTCCCTCTCATTTGGTGGCGGGGAGGACAACTTGCTTATGTTGACGTTACAGTTGTCTTTTCTAGTCGTGGAGGTCAATGAAGGTGGCCCTGGTTCCTCCCATTCTTCATTTTCATCTTTCTCACCTTCTTCGCTCTGTTTGGCTGCTCCAGCATCAACCTCAATTTGTTTGTCTTCGTCTTCATCATAGTCGTAGTAGTCGTCATGGCTGTTGGCCCATATCTTGACAGAGGCCCTCTCCCAGTCGCTAACATCTGCCTCATTGTAGATGACCTCCAATCGATTGTACAGCTCCTCAAAGGTTGGTCTCTCTTCCTTGTTCCTTCGCCAACAGTCTAAGATGATATCGCATAGCAAAGGAGGGCAGTACGATGGTATTGGCAGGAGATGGCCTGAGACAATGAGCCGGCCGGCCTCCACAAGACTCAGCGGTCCATACGGAATCTTTTCTGTCAACAGCTCCTTTGGGTTCATTGTCACTCATGAGTTGGAGTCCTGAGTAAAGAGAGATGTCTAAGAAGAGGATAATCACAAACCCAAAGTAAAACGCCAAAGCTCCACACATCGCTCTTTGGACAAACTCTATCTTCGCTGAGTGCCTCTGGACTCATCCATTTGATAGGCCCAAAGGTTTGAGGATGAGTGAAGTTGGTGCTGAAGGTTGGTCCTTTCGCCAACCCGAAGTCTGATCCATTGTTTAAATATTAGCTCTTTGAGACAAAGAATGGAGAAAACAAAAGTAAGTACCTGCAACTTTAGCATGATACTCTCCATCTACCACTGACACCAGAATGTTTCTCGCTGCCAAGTCCTACAAAAACCACGCAACCATCAGCACCATCAAGTGAACGTGTGAAAGGAGGAGTTGGAAAGAGGGAGGTGAGAGAGACAGAGAGAAAGAGAGAGAAAGCGAGAGAAAGCGAGAGAGAGAGAGAGAGAGAGAGAGAGAACAAGAAAGACACAGCCGAGGTAAAAGAAAACAAAAATAACGAAGAACGATACGAACGCAATGAAGCACGTTCTCTGCATGAAGATGGATCATTGCGGCAGCAGTACCCAAGGCAAGCTTCAGCTTGATCCTTGGAGAGAGTTTTCGTCGGCGGAATAGGGACTTGACATCACCCATCGGCATGTATTCCGTTACTATACACAAGTTTGGCGGTTGGGTACAAACTCCTAACAGTTGCACCAGGTTGCGATGAGGCCTTAGTTTCCTTTTCGCTTTGGTAAGTTTTCTCCAAAGCAAAGAAGAAAGGAGCAAAGAACGAAGAAAGGGCAGAGAGAGGAGAGAAGAGCGGAGGAGAGAGAGAGAGAGAGAGAGAGAGAGAGAGAGAAGGAAAAACAGAGGGAAGAGAGGAGCACAACGCACTGCAATATTCTGGTCTCCCGCAAAAAGTCTTTCATGTTCTTCTTCTCATTAGCGGAGGAGGGGAAGACGCGCTTGACGACCACGGTAGCCTTTCGCCACTTGGCTGCATAGCAAATGCCAAACGCTCCTCTGCCAATCTCCTGACTCAGTTGCAGCTCTTCGAACGGTATCTTCCATTTGGCATCAACTTCGCTCATGTTGAGCCTGGGTGACGGCAAATGCCAGCCTCCCACTTGCCTCTTCTCCTGTTCTTCTTCCTTTGTGAAGTGTTTGTCATTGTTCCCGCCTTCACTAACGGTGTTCTCCTTGTTTCCTGCGGTCAGCAAAGGTTCGTTCGGAGAGCATTCTTTTGCTGCATCCTCGACGTCATCAAAAATTTGTTTCGGGCGAGGATACCAGAGCAAGGAGGAAGAGGGCATGTACTGTGGAGCCGAGGAGGATACTGCCGGCAGCTCCTCCCGCTGTACACCTCTTCGGTCGTCCAGCCGTTGGTCATCCGAAAACTCCACTTTCATCATGTAGTCATTCTCTTCTTCGACGTCTTCCTTTGTTATGGCTTCCTTCTCCTTCGCCTTTGTCTCCTCTTCTTCAGCGCCAACTTTATCTTTGTCTTTCTTTACAGATGGGAGCGTCTGACGAATGGTCGTATGGCCAGGCGGAGTGCTTCTATGCAGCGGGGAGTTCCTCGTCTCAACCGCAAAGTTGCTCCTGTTCTTCGAGGGAGGAGGCTGCGTGCTCCTTAGCGGCTTAGTGACCCCGGAAGTTCCGTGGGCTCCCCAGCCGTTGCTTTGTTGCAATTGCATCCCGCGAGGACTCATGGAGACGCTCAACCAGAAGGGTCGTCGAGGAAGGCTGGAGACCTCCACCCTCTGCCAGGTAGTACCTCCTCCAGCGGCCCTTCTTGCCGAGGAGGAGGTGCTCTCCAGGTCCCAAACGGTGCTGCTCCTTCTGGAGCGAACCGGATCGTTGCGGCTTGGGAAAGAAGACGAAGAGGAGGGGGAAGTGGAAGAAGCAGAGGAGATGGGTCTTTCTTCGGTTCCAGAGTCAGAGCGGCTCCTGTCGAAACGAGGAAGCCGGACGTCGCCGTTCTCGTCTGTCTGAAGAGAGGCGGATACTATTTTGTCAAAGTCCGGAGGTGGAGGGTCCCTGCTGCTGAACAGCTGCAAGCTGGCCCTTTTGGACAGGGAGCTGCGCCCGCTGGGACTTCCAGGGATTAGGCCAAAAACGTTTTCCATTGTTGCTTGCTTCGCTTCCTCCTCTCCTCCTCGTCGGCGTTCCCGTGGCTGAAAGTCTTTACAGGAGCGAGGTCTGAGCTCAGGGGATCTGTTTACGTAGTTATTTCCTTCAACACCCTTGCTTTTTTCTCCTTCCATCTCCGCTCTTACTCGCCTCGGAGCTTTGGGCCATGCGTTGCCAGCCAGATACTTCTTCTACCGCCCCCCTCAATGGAAATCTGTGTGGGTCTCTTTCTTCTCACGCTTTGTCTGTTCCGTTCTGGTGCCTCTTACAGAGCACTTCCCACGAAAAAAAAAAATGCCTTTCTGTCTGGGCAGTGCTTTGGTTGTCTGCAGCTGGAAGAGCAAGTATCCAGCTGGCCGAAGGGACGGCCAAATATTTTGCCCATTTTTCTATATTAAGACAACAAATAGGAATATTTTCGGTTGATAATGTCATATTTTCACCTAATTGGGTAATAATAATCAATTATTGGCAATCATTATTATGGATTATTCAAAACAAACAAAAAAAGTAGTGGCCAGATGGAAGAGGAAGAAGACAACGGAGTAGCGCAGCAGCTGCTCGCCAAATGTGAGGAGCTGGAGAGGGCCTACAAAAGAGAAGAGGAGCTGCAACGGCTGGCCTACGACCTCAAAGAAATGGTCCTGCAGAAGAACGAGGAAATCATGCGCCTTACCACCGAGAACCACGCCCTTCGAAACCAACCATTGCGCTCGCCAAGCCGATCCATCGGAGCGGAGAAGAGGGGGAGAGAGAAAGAGCCCAACAACGCCGCAGCTGAAGCTTTCACTGCCAGAGTGCTGCAACGAGCGGACAAGCTTTTGCAAACACAGAAAAAGAACATTCTCTACCACAAGTCTCTCCTCCACGACGATGAGAATCTTCCAATAGACTTTATTTTTGCTCCTTCCGCTTGTCCTTTCGGTCACTCTCATCCACAAGAAGAAGAGAATGGAAGAGGAGGGGGAGAAGAGGAGGAGGAGGAGGAGGACTACCAAGAGGACTTGAGTCAATGGGCGGAAGAGTGCAAGCTGCTAGCAGTGCAACAACCCGACTTTTATGGCTTCTTGCTGCAGTTGTTGGCTGTAAAGAACAGGCACTTGGCCTCCCTTCGCTCCGCCTTGGCACTCACAGAAAACTCTCTGTTTCAGCTTCAGCAAGTACCTTTTTCTTCCTCTCCCTCTCCCTCTCCCTCTCCTCTCCCTTCCTCTCCCTCTCCCTTCCCTCTCCTCTCCCTCTCCCTCTCCTCTCCCTCTCCCTCCTCCCTCTCCCTCTCCTCTCCCTCTCCCTCTCCCTCTCCCTCTTCTTCTATCTTTTCTACTTTACTGAATGTTCATTCTCCGAACAGGAGCACAAGAAGACGCACCGAGAAAAGCAGAAAGAAAGAACTTCCTGATATGGTATGGTGGACACACAAACCACTTTCGGAAAGCATGCCTTTTGTTTGCACTTGTGACAAGCAAAAGCCCAACACCGTTGCTTCCCTCGGTAGTCACAACGACCAGTGTGTCGTACACGAAGCCAGTGCCAACATTTGCTCAACGCACTGCTCAACAGGAGAAAACGCATTCTTCTCTTCCTCGATCTTCTGTTTCTTTCTTTGTTTGGCGTAACATTCTCTTTAACGTATAAACTAAATAACAAGCCAGGATACGACTACCAATCAAGGAGAGAGCACTTTTGGTCCTCCAAGACTTTAAAGCTGTTCTCCGAGTAGAACTGTTGGAACCACCTCCGCAACTTCATGACTGGCCCGTCACCCTTGACCAGGAGCGGCTTGATGGCCCAAACCTTGTTCTCCCACACCATGATGTCCCGCCTCCACTGCGCGATCCAGTTGCCGACGACATAGGAGACCAAGAGACGAGGGATCTTGGGATCGGCGTACCACACGAACTGCACCTTTTGGAGCATGGGCTTCAGAGGAAGATGCGTTTGGAAGAGCACGATGTTGCCGAGAGGGGTGTAGAAGGTGAAAAAGACAATGCCAGCGGGGCCGACAAAGGTGATCACTGCGTTGGCCTGCGTGCGAGGGATCTCCTTGCCCAAGAAGGTGAGGTAAGCGCTGTCCTTGAAGTAGGCAATGTGGCTCATGCCCTCTTCTGCTTTGCCTGGGATCCAATCCGCCTTTGTTGTTGTGAAGCCGAGAGTTAAAGAGGAGCAAGAGAGAGAGAGAGAGAGAGAGAGAGAGAGAAGAGAAGATGGTACCTTGTGCACAATCTTCATGCCAGGGATTTGGGTCTCGGTGAAAGGGATCATCATGTTGCCGTGAAGCGGGTCAAAGTGCTGAAAGTCTGCCGAGTTCTCTGCAAACTCCTGCAGCGGTTTGTAAGGAAGGATGTCATAAAAGCATGCGAAAGAGCTACATGGACCAAGAAGAGGAGAGAGAGAGAGAGAGAGAGAGAGAGAAAGAGAGAGAAACCTGTATGTGCATGCCAACGTCTTGAGTGTAGGTTCCGCGGTAAACAAAGGTGTCCATCTCCGGGATAGAAGGAGGGAGGTAAGGAGCGGGCCTGCCTTCCGCGTCATAGTAGATACAAATGCTAAAAATATATGGTAGTAAAAATGTGATATTATAGTAAATGGAGAATAGAAGAAGCAGCAACGAAACACATTGACAAGAACGAAAGAAAGGAAGAAAGAGGTTTGCAGGACAAGAGAATGGAGGGCAAGGCGAAGGAGCAAAGGACACGTACGTTCCATAGTACTCAACCACCTCATAGGTCTTGAGCTTGGCAATTTCGGGTATGCTCTCGGAGTAAGGGATCTTGGTGCACTTGCCAGAGGTGTCAAACTGCCATCTTGAGAGAGAGAGAGAGAGAAAGAGAAAGAGAGAGAGAGAGAGAGAGAGAGAGAGAGAGAGATAGAGAGAGAAGAGAGAGAGAGAGAGAGAAAGAGAGAAAGAAGAGAGAGAGAGAGAGAGAAAGAGAGAAAGAGAAAGAGAGACGACAATATGTTTGTTACAGTCGAAACGGGAACAACAAAAAAAGCAAAGAAGAAGGGAATGAAATAAAGACAACGCACCTATGAAAAGGACACTCAATGCAGTTGCCAACAACCTTACCGCCATAGGCCAGGTTGGCCCCCATATGAGGACAATGTGCGTCGGCCACGCAGGCCTTGCCGTCCTCGCCACGAAACACGACGAGGCTGAGGGAGAGGCACTCCACCTCCAGGATCTGTCCCTTCTTGACCTCCGTGCTGTTGGCGACCTTGTACCAGCCGTTGGGGTAGGGAGGGATGGTGGCGTAGGTCCTCTCCCGCTCCTTTGAGGCGCTAGGGCGGGGTCCCTTGCCCACCACCTCCTTCTTCGTCCGCGAGGCAGGCGGGCCGAAGAGGAGGCGGTAACCGAGAGCCCCGAGAAGCAGGAGAGCGACGGTGGCGAACCGCTCGCTCCATGCTCCCTCCCCCGAGGGGAGCAGGCTTTGAGGCAACCAACCAGCCTGCCAGCAAGCCGCCAGGATAACAGCCAACACAGCAACGGCCCAACCCTTCTTCATAGCGTAATAGCTTTCGTCGCGAAACTGTTCAAGAGTGCAGAAAAACTTAAACGTGAATAAAAAAGAAAGAAAAAAAAGCAGGCGTCAAGTCGCGGGATTCATTTGCCAAGGATTTTTCATAAGCCAAAGTACCGCAACCTATAGCATTATTATATCTCCCGTGTCAAACACAGTGTTTCGCTGTAAAGGAAAGCTCCGCGGCCGTTACTTCCGGACCGCTAACCCTAACCTAAAGAACTCCTATCCGTTATGCGCCTCCCGAAATTTCTATTTTCCGGTGATTTTCAATTTGTCGTCAAAAAATCCCAAAGGGCGGGAAAAAAAGCTTCCAGAAACTTTTTTGCACTTATTTTTTTGGTTGTGTGTGAGAGGCGAGAACACCTCCCCCTGGGTACTTAGGACTGTGAAGCGGAGGGAGGGGACTGCTGCGCGGCGTACGCACTCAAACCACCTCAAAAAAAAAGCCGTGGAGGAGAAGTGTGAAGTTGGTACTCCAATTTGCCCTTTTATTTTATTTTTTTTTGGGTTCCTCTTGTTCATCCATTTTTTTGTTTTGTTGGGTGGGGTAGCAGTAGTGGTTGTGTAAACGAAAACCAAAAAAAAATCTGTGGGCTTATTTCCGGGATGGAACGCATACTCAACTTTGATGAGCCACTCGATGTGAAGTTACTCGATCAAGTGGTTTATACCTTCTACACGGGCTCTGGGCCACAGGTACAAACCCCACTCCTATTTTTTTTTTGATCTCTCGCCACAGCACTCACAAAAAAGAAAAAAAACTTGTAGCAAGCAGAGGCCGAAAGGGTACTTGCACAGTTGCAAGAGCATCCACAAGCATGGTCGAGGGTGGACACCATCCTCGAATACTCTGAGAGTCAAAGCACAAAGTTTCTCGCTCTCTCCATTCTGGAGAAGGTCATCCTCTATCGATGGAAAAGCCTGCCGAGGGCGCAGTGTGATGGCATTCGTAACTACATTGTCAATCTTGTGATCAAGCTGTCCTCTGACGCTGCCACCATGCAGAAGGAGCGGTTCTACTTGAAGAAGTTGAATATGATCCTCGTGCAGGTTCGATTTCCCTTGCTTCTCTCTCTCTCTCTCTCTCATAATCGTCGTCACTGTGAATCGGCTGCTCACACTTTTCCATTGCACAGATTATCAAACAAGAGTGGCCTCGCAACTGGGAAACCTTCATTCCCGAACTCGTTGGAGCTAGTCAAAAGAACGAATCGTTGTGCGAGAACAACATGGAGATACTAAAGCTGCTCAGGTACTCTTATTCTTGATATCTCCTTTTTTTTTTCTTTGCTCTCGTTCATTGACCCATTCTTTTTTTTTCCTGCTAGCGAGGAAGTGTTTGACTTCTCAGGTGGTCAACTGACTCAAGACAAAATAAAGGAGTTGAAGACTTCGTTCAACAAGGAGTTTTCTCTCATCTACCAGCTTTGTGAATACATACTGAACACCTCACAGAGCCCCTCCCTTATTGAGGCCACCTTGAAAACCTTGCTGCGGTTTCTCAACTGGATCCCTGTAGGCTATATTTTCCAAACAAAGATGGTTGAAAATCTAATATTTAAGGTATCTCTTCTCTCTCTCTCTCTCTCTCTCTCTCCTTTGCTCTTGCTTTTGTTGTTTCAAGTGGTTGACGTTTTCTTTCAGT
This sequence comes from Balamuthia mandrillaris, assembly GCA_031835245.1. NCBI lineage: Eukaryota > Discosea > Longamoebia > Balamuthiidae > Balamuthia > Balamuthia mandrillaris. The sequence goes on along the minus strand of JAVKOQ010000054.1, from coordinate 147,226 downwards.
TCTTTCCAATTGCGCCTTTCCAAAATATTACTTTGCAATGTCTGACCGAAGTTGTTGGCATTAAAATGGGAGAGCAGAATGAAGGCATTTTTACTCAGCTGTTTACAGGGTTTATGCAGCAACTTCACAATATATTGCCACCTTCTACGAGTACGCATTCATCATCTTTAACTGTTTATTCAGTTTTTCTAACTATTCAATGCAGATCTCGCTGAGGTTTACGAGAATGGCACCGAGGAGCAACAGCAGTTTATTCAGAACCTTGCCATCTTCTTTGGCGTCTTTTTCAAGAATCACCTCAAGGTATTGGAGTCGGAAGGCACTCACATGCTCCTGTTGGAAGCTCACAACTACCTTATTGAAATATCTCAAGTTACCGATAGCGAGGTGTGGAAGATCTGTCTCGAGTATTGGACCACACTGGTAATTACTGTCCTCGCATTTGTTTCACCTAGTTTTTCTTGCTCACTAAATACTTCTTTATTCGTCATTCATCAGGCAAGTTCACTCTACCAAGAGTTTCCTGCCGCTCCTTCACAGGTTCTCATGTTGAACAGCCATCCCTCTCAATCCAACTCGCCCAGACGCTCATTCTACGCTCCTATTATGTCTCGACTACGTAAAGTTATCATTCAACGCATGCCCAAGCCTGAGGAAGTCTTGATTGTAGAAGATGAAAACGGAGAGATCGTTAGGGAGGTGATGAAGGATAGTGACGCCATCATCTTGTACAAGAGCATGAGAGAGACGTTGATCTATTTGACGCATCTTGATTATGAAGACACTCAAAGCATCATGCTCGAAAAGCTGAACAATCAGGTTTGCGTTTATTTCTTTGTCTGTATTAGTTTTCGTTGTCCTTCTTAGCCTGTGTCCCTTTGTCCCTGAGTTTTTTCTTTTTGTTTTGTTTGTTAATTGCAACTAACTTTATTTTTCTTTCTAGGTGAATGGTCAAGAATGGTCCTGGAACAACCTCAACACTCTCTGCTGGGCCATTGGATCCATTAGCGGAGCTCAATGTATGTACTCAAACAGTCCTAGTCTTTTTTTAGAACTCCCTTTGCTGTTGGTATTAACTTTCTCTCATTTTTAGCTGAAGAGGACGAGAAACGATTTTTGGTTACTGTTATTAAGGAGCTTTTGGGCTTGTGCGAAATGAAACGAGGCAAAGATAATAAGGCAGTCATCGCAAGCAACATTATGTATATAGTTGGGCAATATCCTCGCTTCCTTCGCGCTCATTGGAAGTTTTTAAAGACGGTAGTTAACAAGCTTTTCGAGTTTATGCACGAGACTCACCCTGGTGTACAAGACATGGTAATTTTCTCCTTCCAATTCTCAAATGCGCCATTTCTCTTTTTAAATCGGTTCGCACAAACAACTAAACTTGTTCTTTTTTAGGCTTGTGATACTTTCCTCAAGATTGCCCAAAAGTGTAGGCGGAAATTCGTGGTGTGTCAAATTGGAGAAACGGCACCTTTTGTAGAGGAGATTTTGACCGATTTGCCCGTCATTATTTCCGACCTCGAACCACAACAGATACAAACTTTTTACGAAGCAGTTGGTTTTATGATTCACTCCCACACTGACCCCAAAGCACGGAAAGAGCTCGTCATTAAGTTGATGGCATTACCCAATTCAACGGTATATCTCCATTTCTCATTAATTCCGAATTATTTCCGTTCGTACTCTTGCTAAACGATTGTGCCAAACCATAGTGGACACGAATTATGGAAGAAGCACAACGGGATGTCTCTTACTTGAAGCAAACGCAAACATGTAAGAGCATCACCACAATACTCAAGACAAACGTCCGCGCAGCTAAGTCACTTGGCCATGACTACATTTACCAATTGGGAACTATATTCATGGACATGCTCAATGTGTACAAAGTTTACAGCACGGAAATCTCCAACACTGTTGCGTCCAATGGTATGCTTGCTTATCTTGCTTGTTCTGCGTATGTTGCATTCTCACCTTTTTCCTCTATTAAAGGTCCCAATGCTACAAAAACGTCTATTGTCCGAAGTATGAGAGCGGTAAAGAAAGAAACATTGACTTTGCAAGAGACCTTTATAGAGAAATCCGAAGATCCTCAAATCGTTATGCAAAACTTCATTCCCCCATTGCTTGAGGCGGTGCTCATTGATTACAAGAACAACATTCCAGACGCACGCGACCCAGAAGTGTTGTCTTTAATGACTGTTATCATAAACAAATTCAAGGTACGTTGTTTTTAAACAATCTTGCTTGCTTACCTTGAAAAACGTTCTAATCTTCTTTTATTCTTTCTTTTCTTCTCGCTTGTAGCAAGGATTAAACGACCAGATACCTCCTATCTTGGCTGCTGTGTTTGAGTGCACGCTGCAAATGATTACACAAAACTTTGAGGACTACCCCGTCTGCCGAGTGAACTTTTTCAACCTCATCCGCGCCATCAATACCCACTGCTTCCCTGCCTTCTTCCAAATTCCACCAGAAACCTTCAAGCTCATCATCGACAGCATTGTGTGGGCCTTCAAGCACACCATGCGAAACATTGCTGAGACGGGACTCAACATCCTGTTAGAGCTGTTGAAGAACATTGCGGCCTCTGGGGAGGAGGTGGCCCAAGGATTCTACAAGGCCTATTTTATCAACCTTGTGCAGGACATCTTCTACGTCTTGACCGACGCTTTCCACAAATCAAGTATGTATTTCTTTTTCCCCAAGCTTGTTTCGTTCTTGTCGTGTAAGTGTTCACCCTTTTTCTTGAAAAAAGGTTTTTCTTTGCAAGCTACAATACTCGCTCGAATGTTCCACTTGGTAGAAAGTGGTCAAGTGCGAGTGCCTCTGTGGGACACAACGACCAACCAGGATCCCGCCATGAACAACTCTGTTTTCTTGCGAAACCATATGACCCATCTATTGCTCACCGCTTTTCCTCATCTTTCCAAGTACGTTTTTCCTTCATTTCTTTTTTATCCTCTTTTTTGTCTGTTTATTCTCTCTCTCTCTCTCTCTCTCTCTCTCTCTCTCTCTCTCTCTCTCTCTCTCTCAGTTTTTTATTAATAGCCGTTCTAATCGCGACTTTTTTTTTGAATACATCCAAACAGAGAAACTGTGCATCAATTCGTGATGGGCCTCTTTGAGCGGAACACAGACATCTCCGCGTTCAAGTTGCTGCTTCGAGACTTTTTGGTGCAGCTCAAGGAATTTTCGGAGCAGGACAATTCGGAGCTGTTCCTAGAGGAGAAGGAGCAGCAGTTGGCCGAGGCGCAGAGCGAGCAGCTCAAGCGAGACATGGCCATTCCTGGCATGGTTGCCCCGCACGATGCTCGAGTGCAAGATAACTCACAGATGGAATAGTTTGGTGATGTTTTTTCCACATACACAAACAACAATAACAAAAAAAAGTTACGAAGAAACCTTATCCCTCCTTCCTCTGCTCTCTCCTCTCCCTCTTTAAACCTTGTCTCTCTCCTTTCTCTTCTTTGTCTGCTTTCTGAGTCCTTTCTCTGCTCTGCTCTCCTCTCTCCTCTCCTCCGCTCTCTTCTCTCTTCTCTCCTCTCCTCTCTCCTCTCTCCTCTCTCCTCTCTGCCTCTCTCCTAAGAATTATATTGCAAATGGTTGGATTCGAACCTACGATGGTATTTCATGTCGTCTTGAAGAAATCAAGGGCGGCAAAAAGAAGGAAGAAAAAACATCGCCATGGAAGGAAGAAATGGTGGTGGCGCCTTTGCTGTGCCAGCGTCCTCCTACTCCGAGATGGCTTCCTCGCCAGACTTACACCTGGCGATGGACATTGAGGAGAGCAACAAAGAGTCAAATCGCAGCGAAAATGCAGCAACAGAGGGCCACACCATCGGCACAGGGACGGAGCGTCCTCTATGGGCGTACGTTTTTTGTTGCTTCACTTTTGAGAGGGCCAAGCTTTTTTGTGACTTGCTTTCTGTTTGCAGTCAACAGGTGGAACAACGCGACACTATCGATATCAATAACATGCGTTGCTCTCTTTGCAACCGATGGATCCCCAAAAGTGCGTAAAAGGCGCCTTGCTCCTGCGCTCGCGCTCTTCTCTGCCCTTTGCTTGCTTCTTTCTTCTTCTTTCCTCCTTCTCTCGCTCTCGTTCTCCGCTGCTTCTTGTTGTTCGGTTTTGTTTCATTCTGTGACGCATGCTGCCTGCAGAGCAAGTAAAGTGCATCACGGAAAACAACTTTCCGTTTCCAGGCGACTGGGGTTACACTTATCACTGCTTGGGCTGCGCCCAGTCCCGAGGGCAGAACAGCGATTTCTTTGAATGGAAGTCTCGTAGCTGGTATTTAGCCTCTGCTTCTTGTTATTATTGTTCTTCGTTTCTCAATCCTCTCTCTCTCTCTCTCTCTCTCTCTCTCTCTCTCTCGCCCTCTCTTCTCTTGCTCTTTCTCTTCCAACATAACTCAGGATGGATGTGGTGCAGATAGCAACCTATAACTTGACCGTGCAAAAAGTTGAAGAAGGTTACACCCGCAACGAGGCTCTCACATCTGACAGTCACTTCTTTATTCGCTTCAAAGAAGACATCTGTGCTTTCCTGGATAACAACTGGGAGAGACTTTGCATTGGCAAGTCACGTAAGACATTTCCTTTATCACTTCATATTATAATAGCATCACTTATATGCCAACCAAACCCAAAAAGGAACACTAACCTGGCACAATACCATTGGTAGCGCTCTTTCTTCTCATCCAGACACTTTTGTTTCTGGATTTAAAGCAATTGGACAACATGGTCTCTCATCTACTCATTTCCTTCCCTTCCTCTCTCTCTCTCTCTCTCTCTCTCCCTTGCTACTCTCTATAGATTCTTCATTCATTCTTTGTGTTTATCGACAATATGTTTAACTTTTGTTGTTGTTGCAACAGGATACTGGGGAATGAAACACATTCTGAACCCAGCAATAGGCCGTGACACCCGGCCATCAAAGGCAGCCACCAAATTAAGTTCCAAAACCAGAAAACGGAAAGCCACTGACTCTGCGGCAGGAGCAAAAACGCAACCAACTAAACAGCGCAAAACGCGAAAGCAAAAACAAAAACAGAAAGCAACCCGCAGCAAACCAAAACCACCACCCGTAGAATGGCGACCTCCTCCAAAGCGTTATTATGGTTAGTGATAGTGTTTTGTGTTCTTCTAGCTTTTCACATGGAGTTGTTTACTTTTTTTCTGTTTATAGAACCCGATTACAGTTTGTACACAGCATTATGTATTGCGAAAGAGAATTCTGCTCGTCAAGTCAAAATATTTCCAGACTTGCTGACTGTTGAGAATCCAAAGGTGTAGTTTCGTGCATGAATGGCTTTGAAAGATAAAGCACTTTCTCTCTCTTCTCTCTTGCCTAAGCCCTGAATTCTATCGCCGTATTTTTATCACCAAATAGGGATATCGCATGGCGCGAGCTTCGTTTGGTGCAACAGAAGGTTGTTGGTACTTTGAAATTTATATTAATCCGCACGAAGGAAACACAAGGTAGAAGTATACAGCTCGTGCAATACTCTCATTTGCTAACATCAAACATAAATGTTTATTGTCTGGCTAAATAATATTTAAAATGATATTATTACAAAAGGTTGGGATGGTCCACAGAAAAAGGTGACCTACAAGCACCCGTCGGTTATGACAAGTACAGCTACAGCTACCGAGATAAAGCTGGAGATATCTTTCATCAGAGCAGAGGCCGTCCCTATGGCGAGCCTTATGGTACATACTGTGCTTACCTCCTATCTCTCGTTCTTGTCCAATGTTGTGCTCACGTTGCTGTTATTATGACTAAGGATCAAACGATATTATTGGCTTTCTCATCTACCTTCCTCCTCCTGAACAAGCATCATCCACCGCAACCTCGCAATCGCCCTCATCAACATCGCCGGCTGCTGCTGATAGCAACAATAGCACCAATGGCGTCACTAACTCCTCCACAACACACTCCAACACAAACGCAAGCACTCCCCCAGCCGAGCCAAAGCAAGAGCCCAACACAAGCACAAACACGAGCACGAGCAGCGACAAGAAAGAGGAGGTACTGCCGGTACTAAACGGCAGCTGCTTGATTTTCTACAAGAACGGGGTATCACAAGGAATAGCGTTCAAGGACATCTTCGCAGGCACATACTATCCTGCTGCTTCTCTTTACAACTCTGCCAACGTGACGTTTAACTTTGGACCCGAGTTCAAGTGCCCTCCGCAGGACTGTCCGCTTGCATACCGTCCATGGTGCGAGCTTGCACCTACCCCTGAGCAACTTGAAGCTGAGAAGAAACGAAAGGAGGAAGCCCTTGCACAAGAGCAGAATGATGTCATGGTTCTTTGTCAACAACAATCACCCTCTCCTCCTTCCATAAAACTCAAATTGGAGCCCGGCAAAACACTTCCATCTGTTGTTACAAGGATCGATTTAGTGGACGAGCGGCCACGAGAAGACACGGTAACACCAGAGATGCGCGGCATGGGGCCGCCTCTTGTGTTGGACGAGGAGGAAGAGGAAGAGGAAAGGCCCTCAAGCGAAGAAAGTGAAGAGGAGGAGCAAGAAGAGGACGAGGATGGAGAGTTTGAGGATGATGACTTTCCCTTTGCATAGACTTGTATCCATTCATCCTCTCTCTCTGTCTCTCTCTCTCTCTTGTTCGTACTTTTTGTAAGTTAAATTCAATGCTTAATTCGACTCCTTCAGTCAGTCGTGTCGCTGCGTATCACCCTGAGTGTTCTCGTCGCCATTAAACATCAATAATTTCAAATCGCTGATGCGGAGCTCCTGCAACTCTTTGGCTGTCTTCTTTCCAAAAGCGCCTTGCAGCATCAACTTCTTCTTTTCCTGAAGCTTTAACATTTGTTCCTCCACAGAATCCTTCACGATAAAGCGTATGCAGCGTACTGGCTTTGTTTGACCGAGACGGTGTATTCGGTCCATTGCTTGTTCCTCCGCCGCTGGATTCCACCATGGATCCATCTAAAACAGCAATTATGATTCAGCGACAAGAGAGAGGAGAATAGAAAAGCAGAGCATACCATAAATACAACTGAAGCACAAGTTAGGTTGAGACCCACTCCACCAGCCTTAAGGGAGATGAGCAAAACGTGAACATCGGGATCCGTGCCAAACTGCTTCATTGCCTCCTCACGTTGCTGATGAGTCATTCGGCCGTCTAACCGGACGCTACGGATTCCATTTGCCTCCAATGGATACTAAAAGAAGGAAAAATTCACCGAGTTAAAAAAAAATAACAAAACAAGAAAAGAAAAGATGAATAAAAAAGGTACATGAAGGTAATCCAAAAACGAGGTCCACTGGGAAAAGATAACGCTTTTGGTGGTAGGGTCTTGGCCCATTATCATTTTGATTTCTTCTAGGAGGCGGATTACCTTGCTGCTTGGCTTCCAATTGGATACTAGAATAATGAAATTATTTTCAGCTCAACAACTAAGATGGAGAGAGAGAGAGAGAGAGAGAGAAGAGACTCACCGTCCACGTATATTAGGCCACTATCAAGCCGTTCAGCGCCGTCAGCATCAGCTGAACCAGATGCAACGCTACCTCCAAGCTCGGGCACTGGAGCTCGAAGTATATTGGCTGGAGTAAGGTTGCTCCGACAAAGGGGACAAGTTGGATTGCGTTCCATCGCTCTATCGTGTCAAAATACAAAAAAAAAAAAAACAAAAAAAGGGTTAAAGCTACAAGAAAAGAGCAGGAGGAAGAGGGTTCATACTGTGAGATGCAGGGACGACAGAACATGTGAGCACAATGAGTAATGACTGCATCAACCGCAGGAATCGGGTTGAGACAGATGCAGCAACTCTCTTCGCCAATGCAGTCCATGAGAATAGCTAGAAGGCGCCGATTTTTGGCGTTGTCCAAATCGTTTGCACTCCTTTCCTGCTCCTTCTTTTCGTTCATGGCCGCAATGGAAAGATTTGCGTGACAACAAACTTGCCGTAACCGTAACAACATTTCCAAAACGTGAGCGTAGTTCTTAAGCTGTTTAAAGAAGAACGTCAATGAGTTGAGAGGATGGAAAAAAAAGTTGCTGGACAAACCAAAGTGCCGGCTTTAATATAACTTTGAAACAGCTGCTTGCCCTCGCTGGCCATGGCATCATACAATTGGCGTTCCTCGTCGGAGAGTGTAACGTCGACCTGTAATACAGTCTTGCTAGGAAGTACCACCAACGGGCGACCCGTTTTGTCCATTTGGTCTTTCGTGCGCCTAAGCGACAATGTTCCGACCAACGCCTTTGTTACAAAGTCAAAACAATAGGAAGACAGGCAGGTCAACAACTAGAATAGCAACATCAACTACAGGAAATACGATACGCACCTGTAAACGCTGGTAGCCTCGCGGGTCATCTGCACGCATCGGCCGCACTATTACTGCGTTCCTGTTTGTGGTGAAAGAAGGTGAGCCAAATTGTTTAATCAGCGAAGAAGCTATGTACCATGTGTCCCAGTTGCTGAAAGGGTGAACGCCTAAAAACTGTGCGTTGAAATCATTCGTAGGTGTAAGATCAACAACAGTATAAGAGAGAGGGAGAGAGACATACGTGAACAATACTATAAAGGTCCTCCAGCTTGTTTTGAATAGGTGTTCCAGAGAGACACCACTTAATGTCTGCGCTCAAATTAAAGGCAGCCCTAGCTTGCCTCGTTTTCCTAGACTTTATGGAATGGCCTTCATCCAACACAATCCTAAAACAAAGGCGTTATTTTTTAACTGTTTTAAAAGAACAAAATATCACAACGAACCTTCTCCAATGAATTGCCTGAAGTGGGGATTGGTTCGTGCTTTTCTCCTTGCCCTTTCCTTTGTCTTTCTGATCTTCCGCGATCCTAGGAGTTACTGTTGCACTGCCAACATCGCCGCTAGCAGCTGGGGCAAGATACCGTTGGGAAAGAGGTGTGTTGGCCATTAAACCATTAAAAGAGGGACTTGGGGTGTAGTAGAAGTATTGCTGTTGTGATGGAAATGCCGAGGAGGTTGAAGTGCTTGTAGAACTATTGCTGCTATCACCATTTGACAAGTGTTGTTGGAAGTACATTTGTTGAGGTTTGGGTCTTTGTTTCTTCTTTTGTTTGTCGTTGGAAGCAAATTCAGAGCCCAGGATGCTGTAGGTAGTGAGCACTACGTCATACCATTGAAGTTCCTTCGCAGGAATAGCCCTGGACCTACCGTGGTAGAGGAAAACTGAGAGTGTGCCTTTTTTGACGTGTTGTTCGAGCTGATTCTGCCAGTTGGCCAATACTGACAGAGGGCACACAATTAGAGTGGGGCCACCGCATTCCTCGCCTGCTTCTTCGTCTTCTTTTTCTGCTACTGCTGCAGAGTTTGTTTGTTTCCCCTCTTCAACCTTCTGTTGCTGTCCACTACTGAAAGCATCATTACTATCAACAATCTGTTTTGCTTTGTCCTTGTCTGTGTCCTCGGGGATGGTCTTCTCTTCTGAAACAGCTTTGGCGCTAAGATTCTCAATATCCGCTGCGATAGCTGAGATAACACAAAGTGTTTTGCCTAGTCCCATCTTATCGATGATTAGTAGGTGTAACCCGATAAATGAGGGAGAAAGAGAGAGAGAGAGAGAGAGAGAGAGAGAGGACAGAAAATAACTGCAGTGACCCACCTCATCAGCCAAAATACCGCCTCGAGCCAGTCTTGGCAACTCTTGCCTAATTTCAGTAGTGGCAGTATTGACATAGCGCACCTCGCCATTCTCACTTTGCTCAGTCCAACATAGCGCCTTTATTGAAGGTTGGAGGAGAGATGGAATTGTTCGGGAACGTGAAACCCAAAGAAAGAGTAGCTGAAAAAAAGAGCTAATAGATTACCTTATGCTCATCACTAAAGCTGGAGCGTAAGTGCTCTTTCTCCATCATCCAATGCAACGCTTGCTTTTGATGGGGAAATAATGGAGTAGTAATCGCTGTATTCAAGAATAGAGTAGAATTTCATTAGGACGGGATAAGAGATAACTGATGGAAGGAAGAGTGAAACGGGATAAGGGTGCATAATATTACAGGGAGGTGGCTCTTGTTCTGGCAAATTCTCAGCAGTCTGTCGAATTGAATCGAACAACTTCTCGATTTCGCTTTCAAGATCAAAGGCACCACCACCAACATTGTAGGATCCTCCTATTTTAAGAAGGTAAGGACCTCAAGCGGGTGAAAGGGAAGGGATAGAGAGTGAACCTTCGCCCGAAGTTGTCAACAACTGTTCTCTGTCGAATTTAATTTTGTCATGGGGGTTCACCGGCATGTATTTGAACAAAAAGTACCCGTGTCTGCGTATACGTTCTACTATGTTCTGTTCATACTTACTTCTTCCCCACAATTGTAAAAGCACTGGCATCTAAATTGAGTTACTGAACGATTGGTACACCATCAGATGGTAGAGCGGTCAATAACAAAGAAAAGGGACCTTATGCCGGTTGTGGATGGCGTTGCCCTCCATGATAAATGCATTGATGCGTATGGTTCCCCTTTGAAGGAGCGAATGGAAGCACTCTGTTACGAGTGTGTCTAGAAAGCCAACTACTTCTCCTTTTTCGTTATTGACTTGAATGGTGCTGTGTTGTACAAGTAACAGAAACAACGTTCAGCTTCAGACAAAAAAAAAGCAAAGCGAAACAAAGGGGGAGAACAAACTCAGGATTGTTACGTGGCACCAAACTAAGGTTTTCGTACGGGCGGACAGTTGCTTGGAAGTGCTCCATCCCGAGAATCTGTCAACAACTCTAGTTATCTAAACTGTGATGTGTAAACAAGGATAAAACGGCACGGATACGCACCGTTGCTCTAATCTGCCCATAGGGTACTTCCATCAGGACGTCCTCATCTTCGGCTTCACTGTCAAGGGTAACGACGTCCACCTCTTCGCTCGTTAGATCAATAGCATTATCGTTGCTGCTACCACAGCTGTTAATAAGATTATAAGGGGCGGCGCTGGTTGTAGAGGCAGAGGATGACAGGGGAGGGGATTGATAATGATGATAAGGATGATAAGGAGATTGATGAGAAAGTTGGGGACTTGACAGTGATGGTAACAGAGGAGGAAAGCGCAGCGTTTGCAGTCTCTCCATCGCGTTTTCTAGTATTGCTGACGGTGAAGGACGGTAGCTCATTGTTGGTTGGTGAGAGAAGGAATTGGTAGGGTGAGAGTACGACCCGCTAGAGGATGCAAATGATGACGCAAAAGAAGGTAAGAAATCTCCGGCCATTTGTGCGGAAGTAGCTGTGGAAGGAGAAGTGTTGGTGATGATGGAAGAGGAGGACGATAATGAGGAGGGAAGAGAGGGGGAGGAAGATAAAGGGTCAGAGGAAGATGAGGGAGCTGAAGGGGGCGATGAAGAGGGAATAGGTTGGGTGTCAGCAGAAGTAGGAAGAGGAGCAGTAGCATGCTCCCCTGTAGTTTGTGGTTCTGTTGTAGGAGGAGCAAATGTAGGGGAGGAAGGCGGCGCTGAAAGAGACACAATACAGCCGTCATTATTGAGGCTGTTGCCTGTTAGATCTATCATCTCTATAGCAGCACCACTGCTGGCAGCTGGTGGCTTGAGCCAGCTGAGAGGGTGCTGGCGAAGACGACGGCGGGCAGCTTTCTGCTCCTTTGCCTCTCCTGTGTTGTTGTCTTGTTGTTGTTGTTGCTGCGATTCATTCTCTCGTTTTCGCTTTTTATGTGCAGAAGAAGAAGAAGAAGAAGAAGAAGAAGAAGAAACAGGAATACTAACGGAGATGGTGGGTGGCGTTTGCTTGGGCGCACCGCTGCTACCGTCTCCTTCTCCTCCACCCCCTTCACTTTCTCCTCCGGAACTGTTTCTGTGTTGTTGTTGTCGTCGTTGAGCAGCGAGTGCTGTCACTTGCAAGAGTGGGCTAGCAGCTAATGGGCGGATGAATGGTAGCTGCTGCGCCGGCCGAAAGTAGTAAACCGGCTTCTGCTGTTGATGTTGTTCTTGTTGAGAGGAAGAAGTTTCGTTCCGTGGTTTTGTTGTATTGTTGTTGTTGTTGTTGTCGGACATTGTGTGGCAGAAGTAGTGTCCACCATTCGTCCAGAAGCACTTTTACTTTAACCGGGAACGCCAGTAGGAACTGCTTCTACTGCTTTTGCTGGCTACGTTGCTGCTCATGTGGTATGGAGGGGAGAGAGAGAGAGAGAGAGAGAGAGAGAGAGAGAGAGAGAGAGAAAAGAAAAGTGAGTGTTGTTTTGATCTCCGGGGGGAGAAAGAACAATTATAAGAAACGAAGGGAAGTGAGAGTGGAAGGCGGAGGAGTTTTTTTGGTTGTGAAACGAACCAACGAGAGCGGAACTTGGGCGAGCTGCCTTGTTTTCTTTCCGCTTGCAGGGGTGCTGCCGCAAACGGGGGAAACTTCACGCTGAGATTTGGAGTAGCCACGACGAAAAAAACGACGCAAGACCTAGGTGTTGGTGTTGTTGTGTCACTTTGTTGTAAGTAAGCTCTACTCGTGCTTCTTTTGTCTTGCTTGCTGCTGCCCTGCCCTGCCCTGCCCTGCCCTTCCCCTATTGTTGTTGGGTGCGCTACTCTTTTTGTTTTTGGTCTTATTCCTTTTTTTTATTCAAAAAGTTTTTGAATTATTTTCATTTGATGTCAGCCAAAGTTTTTCTTGGAATTGTTTAATTGGAAGGGCCGTCGACATAAATTCCCCAGGCCAAGGTATTTCACCTCCCACGAGAAGGACGAGAGGCATGGAGGAGGGCAGCAGCAGGCAGCAGAGCAAAGAAAGAGTGCTGGCGGCGGCAGCGGGAGGAGCGGCGCTCCCGCAAAGACTGCGGTTGTGGAGCTGGGGGTCGGGTTTCCATGGGCAGCTAGGCCTCGGCGACGCGGAGGACCACAGCCTCCCTCAACTGGTCCCTCTTCTGGACCCGGTGAATGCGGAGCTGCCCCATCCCATCAACGAAGAGGAAGAGCAAGAACGGGCAGCTGGTTGGAAGTTGGTGGTGGCCGGTACTTCGCATAGCCTTGGCCTCACCACTGGTACTTCACTGACCTTGTTTGCTTGCTTTGCCTCAAGCCTTTCAAACAAGCTGACGAGGAAAAGACCAACAGGTATGGGCGTGGGGCTGCTCTGAGGAGGGCCAGTTGGGCTTGGGCGACACGAGCAACCGTACCTCCCCTCAACTTGTCCTGTTTCCTCCCTTTTCCTCCGATGGCACCACTGCCCGCCATAGACCAATTGTGCAGTTGCAAGGAGGCTGGAACCACTCCCTCGCCCTTGATGGTTCGCTTCTCTGCTGTTCTTCTTGTTCTCGTTCTTCTTCTCTCGTTCTCTTCTCTTGTTCCAGCGTTCTTGTTCTCATCACTAAGAGCAGAGGAAGGAGTGGTGTGGTGCTGGGGTTCCTCTCAATACGGCCAGCTTGGTATTCCCGACGCTGCAGTGGCGCCATCCCAACAACAGTTGGAAGCGAATGGGGACGAGGGAGTAGAAGCACCACAGAAAGAGGCACCCCCTTCAAGCTCGGAATCTGCTCTCCTCAGTACAGCAAGAAAGCCTATGGTTTTCACTAGGCCACAAGCGCTGCCTTGGGGAGGCCCGCCCGTACGCCACATCTCCTGTGGTGTACGCCATTCTGCCCTCATTACTGGCATGTATTCTTTCTGTTTCTTGTCCTTTGGGCTTTCTCTCCTTAGTTTTCCTGTGCTTGTTCTTTTTCTAATGTAACCAGATGCACGTTCCTCTTAATCAATAGAAAGTGGAGAATTGTATGCATGGGGTTGGAATAAGTATGGGCAACTAGGACTGGGTCACACTTTGTCAGTAGTGCCAACTCCATCCCTTGCTACTATTGAGCCATTAACAAAGGGTACTGCCACCAAAGTGAGAGGCGCGCAAAGAGTTATCGCTGTGCGTTGCGGGTGGAAACATTCCCTCTGCCTGACAAGAGATGAATGCGAAAAGAGTCATGTCTACACGTGGGGAGATAATTCCTTTGGCCAATTGGGCATTGCAATACCTTCCTACGGCAATAGTGGTCGCGGCAGCAGCACAAGTGTAGCTCAACGAGAACGGCATGATGCTACTACTATGGCACCCACTTCTAGCAATATAGCTACACCACCAACACTTCCTACGCAGAGCGGTGAAGGTGTGGAACGTAGTCGAGCTACAACACCACAAGAGCGTGGCAGGAAACGACGCATAGTTCCAAAGAGAAGAACAGGAGGTGACGGTAGTTGCACCACAACAAAGAGCCCAGCAACAGTACATCCGCTTCCTCAGCTGGTAGAAGATCTTGAAGACAAGAGCATTGACCAAATCTTTTGTGGGTGGAGCTTCAACCTTGCTCTCTCGGGTGCAGTTATTTGCATCTCTGCTTTCTTCTCTTCATATTTATTATACTTATGAAGCATCGCTTGCTTGCCTCAAATCTACTGTTTGCAGAGGGACGAGACAGGCTTTTCAGCTGGGGTAGAAACAACTGGGGACAGCTTGGCCGTGGCAGCGACGGCGGCACTCATCAGAACGGCCACAGGCCCGCTCTCTTGCAAGTTGAAGGTCTAACAGATAGGTTGGTGGCAGACCTCGCCTGTGGCTCCGAGCATGCCATCATGCTTACAGGTTCGCTTGCCTGATCTTTATACCTGCGATCTTCTTCCTCTTGCATCACCGTGTCTAAACATGTCGTTGTTTTATAATAAGGGGATGGAAGGCTGTGGAGTTGGGGATGGAATGAACATGGTAATCTTGGCACCGGAGACACGAAAGATAGAGCGAAACCCCATTCACTCTCCCTTTCATTTGCTGCTGGCGGTGCTACTGGTGCTGGAAGTGGGCGCTGCTGTCCCATCCCAAATCCAAGCGCTTCTTCTCTCCAACAAGCCATATCAGTGGGGGCCGGTGGTGCTCATTCCTTCGTCATTGCCCACCAGCTCGCATAGGGGTTCGACCAACCCATTTTCGCCATCCAGCGTTGGTAGACGCCCAGAACTGGATATTCAAAGAGCTCACATGGCGAATATTCTTGCCTTCTTGAGTTAGATACTTCTTTCTTGATGGCAGCAGTTTGTTGCAAAGGGATCACTGACGAAGGTCTTGGGCAGAGAGAAGAGAGTAACCGGGGAGGCGAGAGAGAGACGGGACAAATATTTTCCGCTATGCAAGTCTTTCTCGAAGAGCAAACCAAGGAGCATGTCGGTCATTTTTGCTGCAACGTGTTTTGCTCAGCAATGCTACAACTGTTGTGCACATAAGCCAAACTCAAAGCAAAAGGGTGGAGCGGATGCAAGAAGAAGGAATGATGATGGCAGACTTGTTGAGGGAGAAGAGAGAGAGAGAGAGAGAGAGAGAGAGAGAGAGAGAGAATTCCCCGCCATTTCTTATCTGACTACCCCTCAGACCTCGCCCCAAACCTACAAAACGACGTTTGCACGTTGCAAGCATCACTGTGGCCAGCAGCAGCAGCAGTAGTGGTAGTGGAAGCAGCAGCAGCAGCAGCAGCAGCAGCAGCAGGTGCTTGTTGTTGTTGTTCTAGTTCTTGTTGCTGCATCAGGAGAGCGTGGCAGCGGAAGGAGAAATAGATAGACATCATGGCTTCCCCTGCTTCTTTTACCTACGAATATAACACAACTCACTCGCTGGCAAGCGAGCCGTGGTTTCCCGCAGAGGCTCTCAAGGGAGGGCAGGTGGTGCCCCTCATGTCTGGAGCACGCCGCCAGAAGGTTCGACAGGAGACCAAGGAGAACCTGAAGGTCTCAGAAGAATACTGGGACTACGACGAGTTGTGCTATTCCGATGATGAAGACTTGGAGGACATGGTGGGCAAGATGACCAAGCTAATGCAAGAGCAGTGGGACATGAACCTTATGAACAGCCGCCGGGAAGCTGGCGAAGCCATCGTCAACCACGTGCTCTCCTACTTCAAGTCCACTCGTACCGAGGAGCGCTCCAACCAGACGTATGACATTGAGATACGCGTTCGCTACCTGAGGCCTCTCGTATGGCGGCTGCTTCGTGTGCCAGCCTCCATGCCTCTTCACGCCCTGGCCGACCGTGTGCTCATCCCTGCCATGCAATACGCCCGTGGCTATCATAGCTACGCCTACCGCCTGCCCACCTCCGCCTACAAGGACAGGCTGCGGCCGGAAGACAATAAGGAATTGAGCTTCATTTTCACCCGCGCTCACACCATTGATACAATGCACCTGCGCAATCGTCGAGGAGGTTATGCCTGCGTCAACACGGAGGACGTACTCGTCAGCGATGTGCTGCGGGCAGAAGGAGATAGGATCTACTGGGTCTACGACCTCGGCGACTACCTCGACCACGAGCTTGTGCTCAAGAAGGTGCACCCGCAACCTATGCCCGATGAGCAGGGCCGGACCACCATATTGCTGGACGGTGCCAACTGCGGTGTGCCTGAAGACCCTGTAGCTGTCTGTCGGCACGCCAAGCGCATCGAAAAATTAAAGAGGTATCCACCCTCCACCCACAAGTATCACAAGGCGTTGCACGAGATACAGGGCAGTTGTACCTACAAGTTGTTGCGTCAGCCCGACCCTCGCCGCTTTGACCCAACATTCTTCTCCAAGTCGCTCACCCAGAAGTCTATCGACAAAGCAATGACAGGGGAGCCCGCTAACTATGGGGGTGCTTTGGCTGGAGGAGGAGGATTTAGTTTCAACTTTGCGACAGGGAAACAGAGAAGTCGCGTGCAAGGAGGACCGGCCTCTGCCGCTCCAGGCAATGTCCTCTGTGGTTCCTGCGAAGCGGTTCTGTCAACGCCCAAGTGGTGCGGAGCGTGCCGTAATGTTGCCTATTGCGACAGAACATGCCAGAGCCGTGATTGGAAGACCCACAAGTTGGCCTGCTTCAAAACCCCAGCCAAATAGCTCCATTCCCTCACCCAACCAATTGACTGCAACCTACTTGATAGCAATCCTTTCCGCTTTTCTCTTTTCAACTTTTTTTTTGTATTCTTTCGTGGTGAACAAGTTCTTTCTAATCAAGCACATTATCATGTCATTCAGGAGCGTGTGGTGAAAGGAGGTGTGTGGCCTTCGTCAATCATTTATCATCCACATATAAGCGTATACTAAAACACAGGAGGAAGGAAAAGGAGAAGCCTAGCCGTAGAGTTTGGTGTGGCAGACCGAGCAGTAGGGCTTGCCTTCTTTCTCAGAGTAGTTCTGACCAGCGATGCCGTTCATGCAGAAAGCACACACAAAGTGTTCAGGGAGCCATTGCTTACCAAGTGCATGGACGACGCGTCCCATAACGGGACGACCGCAACCACAACCGCAGGTGGTGCCCTGTTGTGTGTGGTAGTGGAGCTTGCAGTAAGGGCGGCCATTGTGTTCAAAGTAGGGCTCGCTGCCAAACACCTTTTTGCAGTGAGTACACGCAAAGCATTCGGGGTGCCATTGGCGGCCCAACGCGTTGACGGTGTCGCTTGAAATAGGTCGTTCGCAGGAGGCACATCGGCTGGAGAAAATGCCATAGAAGCAGCTCTGACAGAAGGCATTGCTATCTCGCTCGAAGAAAGTGCTGGTGCCAAAGGGCTTGAGGCATTGCGCGCAGCTGAAGCAATTCACGTGCCACTTTTTGCCAATGGCAGTGATACAGGAGCCCTCGATGGGTTGATCGCAGTGGGCGCAGCGCGCGCAGAACAATGACTGATAGCAACGCTGGCATTGAGGCAAGCCGTCTGTTTGGTAGAAGGAGCCAGTGCCCAGAGAACTGCCGCAGTTGCCGCACACAAAGCAATTCGGGTGGAAGACTTTGCCCAACGCTTGCAGCATTTGTCCATAGATAGGCTTGCTGCACGTAGTACACATGCCCTTGGCCGCTACGCCTGACATCGCTCCTGCACCTAGTCCTGCAGATCCGGGTCCCGCCGGTCCTGGACCCAAGCCCATACCGCCAGCAGCGGGGGGATACCGTTGTTGGTGAGGAGGTTGCTGTGAGTAGGGTTGCTGGTACGGTAGTTGGTAGGGTTGTTGTTGTTGTTGGTAGGGTTGCTGTTGAGGTTGATGATGTTGTGAGTACGGCTGGGCTGTCGGAGAGTGAGGGGCATAGGAGCTTTGGTGCTGTGGTTGAGGTTGAGGTTGAGGTTGCGATTGCAATGACGGAGAATAGGGGGAAGGTGGTGAAATTGATTTGCGTTGTTGGGCAAGCGTGTTGGAGGTTGTATCTGCGCTAAGCGAGCCAATGAGCGAGTCCAGGTCAAAGTCTTGAGAGGCGGGTCGTGCCCCTGCGCCCACAGAAAGGCGTGAAGGTGTGGCTTGTTGAGAACGAACAGGATTTACCTTGGCGGGAGCGGAAGCTGGCCCCGAAGAAGCCTCCGATCCCCCCAAAGAGGCCATAATAGCGTCAAGGTCATCCATAAGTCCATCTCCGGCGGCTTGGCTTGGTCGACCACTTGCAGCAGCAGCAGGAGCAGCACTGCTGGTGAAAGAAGAAGGCTTGGAAGCACCGGTGGGTTTTTGGGCAGTAGGGCCAGAAGTTGGTGGCGAAGGAGAAGAGGTGCTTGCAGGAGCGTGGAACGAGTCCAGACCCGCCATAAGGGCATCCAGCTCATCAAGGCCGGACACCGGTCGTGAACGAGGCGGCAGCCCATTGCCGGTGGTGGGAGGAGAGAGCGTTTTGGCAGTAACGGCAGTAGAGGCAGGGCGTGTTGCCTGAGGGACCGGAGCAGGGGCAGGCGCAGGGGCAGCAGCGGGGGTACTCGATCCTCCTCCAAGTTCGTTCATAAGGGCTTCAAGATCATCCAAACCAGAGGTGGGACGAGACCTGGTCGCAGCAGCGGGAGTACCTTTGCTGACCTCCATGCCGCCTCGCCGTGACATTCTTCGAGAGACCCGCTTTTCTTGCAGGCGGTCTTTGAGGCGGTCTTGCTGTGGGCTGCCAAGGTCTAGCCCTGCCACCAAGCTGTCCAGAGATTGCAGGTCCACTTGAGTGGAGGCGTTAGCACCGCCACCAGAACCACCCATGTCTACGTTCGTTCATCGCGGCGGTTACAGTTGTGGGTGGTTAGGGTCGTGGTTGCAAATTAGTGTTTAACCAACAAACGACACAAAAGAAAACGTTGCCACGTTTGACCCTCACAGAGGTAACAAAAAACGGGGCGGTAGACAAACCTTTGCCCAAGTTCCCCAGAAGGGCGTCAAGCTCGTCCATGTTGTTGTTGTTGTTGTTGTTGATGTTTTAAAAATTTCGTTGCAATTGTTGGGCTGTTTGCCTTGCTGTTGTCCCTAACTGAAGAATGAGGGCGCCTAGTTTTTGTAACGCCGCAAAAGCAGTTAAACGCAAAGTCTCTCTCGGCCTCAGCAGCAGCAGCAGGGGGAGGGCAAGCGCAGCGGCCAACTTGTTTCTTTTCTTTCTCTTTTTTCGCAAATTGCGTATTTTCAATTGGCAACAACCACAACCACAACCACATGCAATAACCCCGCGCCCATCCAAGCCCTACCCTACGCTACCCTAACCTTGAGGCCAATTTTTATTGGGGAGAGATAGGGGTCTCTAAAAAACATCATGGGGTGCAAAGGGAAAGAGAAGGGGAGGGAGGGAAAGAGGGGATTGACAAGAATGCAATAATAATTACTCTAAAAAAATAAGAAACAAGGGGGAAAATAGAAGGTGGTGTGTTCAAGGAAGAGAGATACGGCTCTTCAACATCTCACGGGGTTCACGAAGCTTCATGGGCTGAGGGGGAGGGGTGTAGGCAGCTCGGATCTCACGCACACGGACGTCGCCAGCCTCCTCAAGGACCTTGTTGGTGAAGGACTTGCGCTTGTCGGTGATCTCCTCGGGGGAGCCCTCGCCAACGGACTTGAGGAGGGAAATGTAGTTCTTCTCAGCTTCGTCGATCTTGGACTCCACGTTGCTGAGCTCCTTCTCGTAGAGAGGAACGAGGTGGTCGGGAAGACCCTTCATCTTGTATTCCTTGAACATGGGGACGAGCTTCTTGGTCTGGCTGACAAACTCACGGAAGGTGTCGGGGTTAACATCCACTTGGTCAAGGCTGATACCGGTGGTCTTCTGGGCCTTCTCAGCGCCGGCCTTGCTGTCGTCCTTCTTGGCAGTCTCCGCGGCCAGCTTCTTGGCCTTCTCCTCCACCTCGGCAATGGGACCCACCATGTAGAAGGCGTTCTCGGTCAAGTGATCGTACTTGCCCTCCAAAATGGCCTTGAATCCAGAGATGGTCTCCTTGAGGTCCACAAACTTGCCGAGATAACCAGTGAAGACTTCGGCGACGTGGAAGGGCTGGGACAAGAACTTCTGGATCTTACGGGCACGGTAGACAGTAGCCTTGTCGTCCTCAGACAACTCATCCATACCCAAGATGGCAATAATGTCTTGCAAAGACTTGTAGTCCTGGAGGGTCTTCTGAACAGATCGGGCGACGTCGTAGTGCTCCTTACCGAGGATGTCGGCGTCCATCATACGGGAGGTAGAATCGAGGGGATCCACAGCAGGGTAAATACCCAACTCGGCAATCTGACGAGAAAGCACAGTGGTGGCGTCCAAGTGAGCGAAAGTGGTGGCGGGGGCGGGATCTGTCAAATCGTCAGCAGGCACGTAAATGGCTTGCACAGATGTGATGGAACCCTTCTTTGTGGTGGTAATACGCTCCTGCAAGGCACCCATGTCCGTAGCCAAGGTTGGTTGGTAACCTACGGCGGAGGGGATACGACCCAAAAGGGCAGACACCTCAGAGCCAGCCTGAGTAAACCTGAAAATGTTGTCAATGAAGAGCAACACGTCCTGGCCTTCCTCGTCACGGAAATATTCGGCAATAGCCAAGCCAGTCAAGGCCACACGGGCACGAGCACCAGGGGGCTCGTTCATCTGACCGTACACAAGGGCGGCCTTAGAGCCTTCTCCAACGTTCTCTCCGGGCTTCAATGTCTTCATGTCCTTCAGCTTGATTACACCAGAGGTAATCATCTCGTGGTAAAGATCGTTACCTGTGTAGCAACGAGATAAACAAACACTAAGTGAGCAAGGCTGAGAAATTCAACTCAAAAAGTGAACACAAACCTTCACGAGTACGTTCTCCGACACCGGCGAAAACAGAGAAACCACCGTGAGCCTTGGCAATGTTGTTGATCAATTCCATGATAAGTACAGTTTTTCCTACACCGGCACCTCCGAAAAGACCGATCTTTCCTCCCTTGGCGTAAGGGGCCAGCAAATCTACGACTTTGATTCCTGTGACGAGGATCTCTGTACTTTTACCTTGCTCCGCCAGCTCGGGGGCAGGGGCGTGAATAGGGTTCATCTTCTTTGTGTGAATGGGTCCCTTCTCGTCGATGGGCTCTCCAATAACGTTAATAATTCTTCCCAGGGTCTCAGGTCCCACTGAAAACAAAAGGATTAATAACGAAGGGAATAGATTTGCGATTGCAAGGGAAGGGGGGCTTATGTAAACATACCAGGCACCATGATAGGGTTTTGCATGTCGATGACAGGTTGTCCACGGACAAGACCCTCAGTGGCCTCCATAGCAATGCAACGGCAAATACCATCACCCAAGTGCTGGGCGACCTCAAGGATGAGTTTTACGGGCTGTCCCTCCACCTCGTGACCCTCAACCTCCAAGGCGTTGAGGATGGGGGGAAGGCGGTCTTCGGGGAATTTAACGTCGACGACGGCACCGATGATCTGCACGATTTCTCCCCTGCTGATTTCGGTGGAGGCGGCCTGGCTCTCAGTCTCAGCGGCCTTGGGGGCAGCTTTGGCGGCGGGCTCGGCAGCGGGCTCGGCCTTCTTTTGTTGGGGGGCGCTAGCCTTTTCCGTGGAATAGGCAGCGCTTCTTCCTGTGGGCCACAAGTTAGAAATCAATAGCACTAGATTGATTTTGTTCAAAGTAGTAGTACACTCACCACAGGAAGAAAGAGGAGCCACGGAGCGGAGAAGATTAGGAGCGTTTACAGTGCGAGGTGCGAGGGAGGCACCACGAAGGACGCCCCTCCTTGTGGCCAAACTGCGCAGAGACATCATTTTCCTGTGAGATAGGATTGGATTCCGTGAGAATGTGAACCACAGATTTTTTTTTCACTTTAAAAATACACTGAATAGGCCTTTATAAAAGTGACAACAGGAATAAGGCGAATAACCAAAAAAAGTGGAGGATACTGAGGAAGGAGTTTGGAAGAAGTGAAGGGAAGGACGAGTTGCCGCACCTTGTTGTTGGCCCTTTTTACACTGTGCTGCTGCTTCTTTAAAGACGGAAAAAAAGAAAAATAATAGGGCAGCTGCTGGCCTGCGCTACCCCCCCTTTGCACTTAAGAAAAATTATAAACCAAGCAAAAAAAAAAATTTGCAGCGGTGACATCAGCACAAGGCTCCCCATTGGGCCAAGAGGCCTGCCCTTTGCATTATGGTTTTGTGATGCATCAGTTATTGACACGAAGGGAACGATCTCTTCGTGCCTGAACAGCGTAGCCGTGGACGACATTATCGTATTGCAGCAGCACCACGGAAGAATAGCAATTGTAGCGGAGGAAGCAAAAAAAAAAAAGCCGACCACCGCTACTTTTTCCCCCTCCCCCCCCCAAGTGCAAGATTCTTAACGACGATGTTGCGGAGCGGACTTGTAGGACTTGGAGCCAGGACTCCTGTTGTGGCGAACAGACTGATCAGCTTTAGCAAGGCTGGCCGCTTGCCACCTGCATTCGCCCGTGGCTATGCCGACATGACTGAAGACAGACTGAGCCTTACTCTGGCTTGCCCTCACTCCACCCCCATCAACGGAGAGAAGGTGAAAATGGTCACCCTCCCTGCTGCCTCTGGAGAGATGGGAGTTCACCCCTACCACATTCCTATGGTCACCGAGCTCGTTCCTGGCACCGTCTCAGTGGTGGGAAGCGACAGAGGAGACGCGGAATATTTTGTGAGCGGCGGTTTTGCCACCATCAAGGACACTACCTGTGACATCAACGCTGTGGAAGCTGTGCCTCTTGACCAGTTGGACCCCCAAGCCGTCAAACAAGCCCTCGAAGAGTACAAGCACAAGTATGCTACCGCTAAGGATGACAATGAAAAAGCCCTTGCCTCCATCGGTCTCGAAGTCTACGAGGCCATGGCCTTTGCCCTCAAAGTTTAACTTCTCTCTCTCTCTCTCTCTCTCTCTCTCTCTCTCTCTCCTCTACGCCATTTCTTTGTCCGTGCAACATAAATATGCAGCCCTTTCGACCCCTTCCTACTTCTCCGCGTTTCTCTCGTTTTGTTCCCTTCTCTTCTTCGTTCTTCGTTCCTTCTCTCTCTCCCCTCTCTGTAGCAGCTTTCGGCAGGCAGTAACGCCACCCTAACCAATTATTTGCAATGAGGAAGTAGTGATATTGCTATGTACAAGCTCAACGCAGGCATTCATTCATACCCACATCCATCCACTTTTAAGGGAAAGAATTCCCAGTGCTGCCCTCTATCAAGCTGACTGGTGTCCGGGCCTCTACTGCGGCCCTGAACTAAATAAGCACACAGATGCTATGTGCTGATTTCTCATCACCTGTTTCGCAGGAGATTCTATTTAGTGTGGGGCCATTACGCTGACTGGCTTACCGTAACTACAACGGCAGGAACAAAGAGAGAGAAGGGAAGGGAGGGAAGGGAAGGGAAAAGAGAAGAGAGGGATATGAGACATATACCTCAAAAATAACATCCTTGTGGCCAAAAAAGAGAGTAGAGCCAAAGGGGTTAGCATTAGAGCCAACGTTATGCACCACAGGCTTGCCTTGAGGAGGACCCGGCAGCACCCGCAGTATTTCCTGCCACTGGTGAAAGCCAGGTGAGACCAAAAAGCAAAGAATCAAAATAACAAAACAAAACAAAACAAAACAAAACAAAACAAAAAAAAACAAAAAAAAAAACAAATACAACGAAACAAAGAAACAAAACATTTCGTACCTTCATGTCGGGATGAATGACAGGGGAGGAGGGGCATTCAGAAGCTGTCCTTGTGGTGTAAGCCTCGCGAGGTTCTGCTTCCTGCTCTTCTTTCGCTACTTCGGATTGTTCATCCTGCTCTCCTTCCTTTACTTTGTCCTTCCCTTTGTCTTGTTTCTTGTTGATTTTCGTTTTGTTGTGCCCTCTTCTTTGGGCTGAACTCTGTCCATCATCAATCTCTGCTCCTTGGGGTTCTTTCTTTCGTGGATTCTTTTCTGAACGGGGCGGAGAATGCTCCTCTTTTTCGTTATCCACAAGATTCACTGATTCCATCATCTGTTCTATTTGCTGTGGAGGCGAGGAAGAAATAGGTGACGAAGACGCACGTGTTTCTTGCTGCTGCTGTGTTGAAGAAGATGTGCCAGAATCTTCGCCATCAAAAAATATCCTGAAGTTGCACTTAGAGTAGCTGCAGAAGAAACAAGTGTTAAGATCCTCCATTGATAAAGAAATAGAAGAAAAGAAAAGAGTCAGGTACAGATTAAAATCAGGGTGGCAAGGGAAGTTGGTATGGAGGACGAATTTTTTAACACAATGAGTTTGCATGTCGAACAAAACATCAATGCCAAGACTGAAATAGTTATAAAAGTAATCCTCGCAAACAGTGCCTGTTACAAAGGCATGAGGTGCGTTACAATAGCCTTAAAAAACGATAATAACAATCATCTCATGAAAACACACGTACCATGCAAGGAGCGGTCTCCTGAATGTATTCGCATTTTATCTTCGTGTTTGTAAAATATACGTTCGGGCCTGCCCAACTCACTGACAACATCTTGAGAAGTAGAGTGAAAATCAAGAACGCATCGCCGTCCCTTGAACTCCAGTTTCTTCCCGACGGTGACATGCACCTCTTCAAAGTAGTGATTCTTCATTTTAACAAGTGGAGGAAGAGAGGGATTCTTTTGATCGCCATAATAAATCCGCATCGTGGAGGTAACCGGAGAAGTTCCATCCTCAAACTCAAGGGGAAGGTCTGCAACAACGAAGCGGCAAGACAAATAAAGTAAGTAAGCAGAGAAGTGGGGAAGCAGAGAAACAGAGAAATAGAGAAGCGGGGAAGCAGGTATGGACCTAATTCTTCAGGACAGTCAAATTGCGGCGGGATAGGAAACGTGAAGGAGACGCCCTTGTTTCAGTTGAATTAAAAAAACGTGAGCATAACAAGGCCAACACAAAGTGCCATGTGGCAACAAAACACAACGAGAAGAGACGAAGGGCGTACTGGATAGTGGAGGTAGTAAACATGCTTCTCAGGCTCAAAGTCGCCTGGGAAGGAAGGCCCAAAGCGAGAGTAAATCAAAACAAAAGTGGGGTTCAGGCTGCCACCACTGAACGCTACGTTGGAGTACCGAAGTATCACTTTGGAAAGGTCATAGACCTCAATGGTGTGCAAGCGTTGGGTGCGCGGCTCAAAACGAAGGATAATGCCTTCTTCTACCAGGTGAATGATAATGTACGTGGACAGTAAGTCCTGCGGTAACAATCACCCAAGAAAAGGCCAGTTTGTAAGTTGGATAGAGAAGCAAGAGCTCCTTTCTATTGAAAGGGGGTCTCTTTGAAAGTGGAGTACATGATGAAACGCAAGACGAACGCACCTCTTCGCAGTACTTGAGTTCCACAGCAGGAATGTCTTTGTAGTTCTTTTGAATGAGGGCAATGGCAGCCGAAATGGGCATGCCTACGCGAAACCCAAAAGGGTTTGGATGAGATTGATTGATTTAGAAGACCATGTGGAGAGGAGAGGGACAGAGAATTCAAATGTAGAATAGTAGTTACCAATCCTAAAGTCGCCCAGGGATTCACCAGGCACAACCTCCACGTCCAGCATGACGAACCTTGTAATAATCTCTCTTGGCTTCTGGCTACCACAACCTTATCCACGCGCACAAGCCCCTCTGCTTTTCTTTCTGCTTCTTTGTGCTCTTTGGGTTTAATTGTCGACAGATCCATCTTGATCATCGATTTAGATCTCAATATTTAATTGAAATTTCCAGGAAGTTCCGGGAATTTGTAGGAATGGAGGAACGGAGTTTGGTGTTTTCCGCCGGCTGTCGCCCAGTTTTCAGATGACGTGTTTCGCTGCTTTTGGGAGAGAACGGAGAGAGCGTTGTTCTGTTCTAACCTTCTTCTAGAACAGAAGAGCTAACAACAACAACACTCCCCTAAAGTGACACACACACTCACCTCGTTACTGGACTAGGTGCTTTCACTGCCCCGCATTTATTTATTTATTTATTCCGCATTGGCACGTATACACACACACAACTCCGCTGCAAATGTCGGTACTTGGCTTTGACTTGGGAAACAGAAACTGCATCATTGCTGCCGCCCGGAAGGGAGGCATTGACATTCTCACAAATGAAGTTTCGAACAGGAAGACGCCGTACGTTCTCGCCCTCTGTTCCCCTTTTTCTCTCCTTCCGCAACTTGTACTCATACTGTTGTATGTCCTCTTCTCAACTATTCTAATTGCGTTGCTGCGAGCAGTTGCATGGTTGGTTTCAACGGAAGCGAGCGTTTTATTGGCGAGTCCGCATTTACCTTGGTAATGCCCATTCTCTCTCTCTCTCTCTCTCTCTCTCTCTCTCTCTCGCCCTCCCTCCTCAGTGGCAGTGAACAGGTGCTAACGTTGGACTTTCAGTATACGCGAAACGTGAAAAACACAGTGTCTCAAATAAAGCGTCTTATCGGAAGAAAATGGACGGAACACGAGCTGCAAGAAGAATTGCCTTATTTGCCATTCAAAGTGAAGGAGATAGAAAACGGTAACATCGGAATTGAAGTCATGTTCAACGATGAGCCAACCACGTTCACGCCGGAGGAACTGACGGGCATGCTGCTGGCTCACCTCAAAGAGACAGCAGAGAATGCGTTAGGCACTTTGGTGAAGGATGTGGTGCTTAGCGTGCCAGGCTGGTTCACTGTCGCTCAGAGGAAAGCGTTGATGGACGCGGCTCACATTGCACAGCTAAACCCACTCTGTCTGATGAACGAGCTGACCGCCACCGCCCTTTCCTATGGCATTTACAAGACAGACTTGCCTGAAAAGGACCCCCTTTATGTCATGTTTTATGACATGGGTGATTCCAGCACCTCCTGCTCCCTCGTGGCCTACACCAAAGGAAAGCTGAAAGTGGTGGCCTCTGCCCACGATCGCTCTCTCGGTGGCCGCAACTTTGACAGAGCTCTTCTGGAGCACTTTTGCAAAGAGTTCAGCAGCAAATACAAGCTTGACATCAAATCGAACACCCGCGCCATGGTACGGCTTGAAATTGCTTGCGAGAGGGTGAAGCGGGTCCTCAGCGCCAACTCTCAGGCGCCTCTTAACGTGGAGAGCCTCATGGAGGACAGAGATGTTTCTAGTATGATTTCCAGGTAGGGTTTTTCTTTGTCTTTTTAATGATTTGTTTATTACGGACACAATGCTCACCACGCTGAACAAACTCATCCAGAGAAGAGTTTGAAAAAATGGTGGAACCTTTGAAGGAACGCATTGGCGCCCCCATCAAGAACGTTTTGCAAGAATCCGGCATTTCAGCTGAGCAAATCACTACCATCGAGTTGGTGGGTGGTGGCTCTCGTATCCCTTTGGTCGGCACTATTGTGAGAGAGGCCTTGGGAAAGGACTGGAGCAGGACTGTTAACGCCGAAGAGATCGTCGCCAAAGGATGTGCTTTGCAATGTGCTATTTTGAGTCCTGTGTTTAAGGTGCGAGAGTTCAAAGTAGAGGATGCAAACTATTATCCGATCAACCTCGTTTGGAAGACACTTGCAAATGACTCTATGGATACTGAAGAGTTTGTAGTTCCCTTCTCTCTCTTCCTCTCCTCTGCTCTCCTCTCCTGTATATCAACAAAGTAGCAAACGAGCAAGCAGCTTAACTTACTGACAATAACTCTATGCACAGGCCAACCGAGATTTTCAGCAAGAATTGCACAATCCCAAACATCAAGAGGATAACTTTCCCGCGAGGTAAGCCCGCAGAGCTCCGAGCAAGCTATGCCCCTACTGCGGACTTGGGATTGGGCACGCCGACAGCATTGGGCAAATGGATCATTCCTGAGGTTCCACCCACCGAATCAGGAGAGCCTGCTCCTGTTGTTGTCAAAGTGAAGCTGAATGTGCACGGCATCTTCGTTGTGGAATACGCCCAAATGGTGGAAACCGTTTACGAGAAGCAACCAGTTTCTTCTGAACAGCAGGCAGCTCCGGCTGAAGGAGCAGAGCCTATGGAAGAGGAGTCCAAAGCAGCACCAACAACAGAAGCGCAGAAGGATAAGATGGAGGAAGAAAAGAAGGAAGGAGAAGCAAACAAACAAGAAGCCTCCAAGCCCAAAACAAGGACTAAGCGTACCGACTTGAAGATCATCGCGGAAGAGCTGGGTATGAAGGCCGAAGCTATTCACAAGGCCATCGAGGAAGAAAATAAAAGAATTGCACGGGACCGAAGAGTTCGCGAGACCGCTGAAGCCAAGAACGTCGTGGAAAGCTACGTCTATGATACCCGAAGCTCTCTTTCCGGGGAGCTTGCTAGCTTTGTCACAGAGAGCGAAAAAGCAAGCTTTTTAGCACTGCTGAATGAGACGGAAGACTGGCTCTACGGAGAAGGGGAGAACACCACAAAGGAGGCTTACGTGGCCAGGTTTCAGGAACTTAAGAAGTTGGGAGACCCAATATTCTTGCGCAAGAGGGAGGCTGAAAATAGGCCTGATGCTGTGGCTGCGTTGAAGGCTAGCCTGGAGGCAGCCAAGGCGTTTGCCGCCACCACTGACCAGCAATACGTGCACATAGGCAAGGAAGACCGTGATAAGATCCTCAACAAATGCTCCGAGATCGAAGAAAGCGTTTTCCCAAAGCTTGCGGAGCAAGACGCTGCTCCTCTCACACAGTCTCCTCTTATCCTCTCTTCCGACATTCTGCACAGCAAAGAGAACTTGGAAAGGTTTTGCCGCCCCATCATGAACAAGCCCAAGCCGGCTCCCAAGAAGGAAGAACCCAAAGAGGAGCCCAAGAAGGAGGAGGCTGGTGCCAAGGAAACCCCCATGGACGCTGAAAAGGAGGCTGCCTCCAATGAAACCCCCATGGACACTGAAAAGCAGGATGAGGCAGCTAAAGAATAAACAAGTGTGTTTTGTTCCAAATTTTGTACGGAAGAACACGCCATGCACACCATCCGTACCCATCCTGATCAGTAGTGGTCTCCACAGGAGCACTTGCCGTCTTCCATAACGTGCAGGCGTGATCTGATGGATAACAATAAAACAATGTGAGAAGTCTATCAGTGGTATTCATTTTTGTGTGGTTGGTGTGGTGTCCTCTGAATAGGAGGAGGTCCCACCAGCGCGAGCGACAACGAACGTGGTAACCCCGAGCAGAAGTTGTGTGGGGATGTGTTTTGAGGAACTTAAAAACACAAAGCTTCACTTACCTATCCCAATGATAAATGGAGATGGATTCCAGTATTGTTAGATGCTTGGATGCCTCGTGACAGGCAGAACATACGCGTAAGTTCTTCCGTAGCACAACGTGTTTCAGTCCTTGAGTGACTGCGTAGGCTAAGGCAAGTTTTTCACTGTGCTGGCAGCGGAGGGACTCGTCAGGGACACCACAAGCTCCCAACCACAAACTCCATTCCTCCAGTTTCTTATTGATTGCTTCTGAGGCATGTGAAAGCTCGGGAGGGATCTCCCGAACATGAAACACATGTGAAGTTCCGTGAACAGTGACAGTCACCGCACCACGCTCCTTAGCGAGTCCCATCTCTACCCTCTCCTTTTGCATTCGTTGCGCGGCAGGCTCATTTCCACAGGCCTTGTACACATCTGCCATCAGAACATAAGCTGCTGCACGGTGTTCTGGGTGAGCCAGCCGCTGAATAGCATCAAACGCTTGTTGAGCAACGGGCAAGTTCTTGAAGTGGCGACATGGGCTAAGTACAGTCATCCACATGACACCATCTTCGCCCACACCTCTAGACTTGGATTGTTCGATGACCTGGAGGGCTGTCTTGAAGTCACCTTTTCTGGCATAAGCATCCACGAGTGCAGTGTATGCACGTAAGTCGATTACCGAAGTTCCATCGTTGCGACTTTCAACCTGTTCCACCAAAGTATGTGCAGAGGCAACATTGCCAGCATGAGAGAAGGCTGTTAGGGCTGCTACCAGCATATGCGAGTTGAAAGAATCCGGAGATACGTTGTTAAGAAGCGCGATGGTTTCCTTATCGGCGCCGTGCGTTGCAAGAACTGAAAACATGCTTCCGGTGACCACTGGCAGTTGCGCCAGGCCCAAGCCCTTTGCTTGTTCCCACACTTGCTTTGCAGTTGGGAGGTCACCGGTCCCCCCACATAGAAGAAGATATTGGGCAGTAACGTAGCCCAAGTCTTTATCACCATAGTTGGCTCGCAATCGCGGCGCTGCCCACTGCCACACCCTCTTCGCAAGCTCAAAGTCGTGTCTTCGAGTGCATGCTTTCAACAACACTCCAATCACACGTGGGTCCAAGTCCACAGCACAGGGTTGGTGGAGCAGCTCCTCCACCAGCTGCCTCTCTGCATGGGGCTCCACACCACTGTGAATGACTCTGGCGTAATCGGTGGCACTCAGAGGCTCCTTGCTTGCAACAAGCAAGTTAAAGGCCTGCAAAGCTACCGCTGCGTTCTGATGCTTGGAGGCTTTTCCCAGTACTGCTCGGAGGACCCCCTCCCGTATGTTGGGCAGCTCCACCTCTGGTATCCGAGACAAAAGTGTGCTAGCCAACCGTGGGTCATCCACATGGGAACCTGCGCTAACGTGAGCGGCCGCCGCCAATAACTGCCAAGGAACGCTGCCGAACCGGTGGGTAGCCTCTTCGATCAGCTCCTCTACTTCCTGACGGTTGCGCGCCTTTCGTACGAGCCTAGTGAGAAGGCCGCCCCCCACTCTGCCATCTCTTTTCTCTGCCAAGTCCACAAACTTCAACAAGCCCCTTCTTGTCCTGTTGTGGTTGTGGCGGGGGAGGTGTTCCTCAAAAACCAAAGAAGAGGAGGAGAGCCTGCGTAGGGGGGCAGAGGGAAGAAGCAGCAGCCTGCGCAGCTGCCCAAGTCCAGTCAGCTCCGGAGGAGCACAAAACCGTTGTTTTGTGGAACAACGAAACATGTTTCGTTGCAAGTCGCTGAGCGATGAGGTTGTTAGCAGTGCTGCAAACAAGGCGCATGATTTCATGACATCACAAATTCCCATTTATAAACAAATTGCGGGGTTCAATCGTCGACAAAAAAATAACACCATTTATAAGGGGGTTATTTTTGTAACGTTTTACAACAAAAAAAGAAATCACGACACTAGTCTTTTGGGCCATTGAGCATGTTTCCCGCCAAAACAACCCTTCCTTCTCCCACGCCTTTGAAGGCAAAGTGGTGGGTTGGGGTGTGGGGTGGGGTGAATGGAATGGATGCTCATGCTGCTGCTGCCGCCAATAAACTTTTGGTACTCGTCATTCGCCTTGACACTTTTCTGCTACTCGTTTTCTTTTCTTTTCTTCTCTTCTTTTCTTTTCGTTTCTTTCTTTTCAAAAGTAAACACACAGACTGTGACTGTGGGGGAAGGGGATATTTTTTTTTTCGGCCTGTAAGGTACCACGTCAGCTTATTCATGAGCGCTCACGAATCGAGTGCTCCTTTTACAGCACTGGTTGTTTGTTTTTTGATTAAGAACTATAAGGGGATGAAGCAGCCTTGAGTTGCTGAGCTTTGCGAACCAACGGCACAAGGTCGGAGTGAGAACATGCCTGCGCTAAAAACGGATGCTGCGTGCGTTGGAAAATCAAAGAAAGCCAACGTCGTTAGCAACAGGAGATTTGTTAAATGAGAAGAAGCCAAGCCAACCGAAAGCATATCAGAAGAACTTGGACGCTCCGCTGCTTCCATAATGGTACATTGGTGAATAAAGTCCTGGAGAGCATCTGACATCCCTTCCGGATTTTTGAAAGGGGGAATGCCTTCCTTTGCTATCAGGAAAAGAGCCTAGAGAAAAGGAGTTATAGTTTAGCAGAAGCAGAAGTTGGTAAAAAAGGAAGATAGAGCGGAGCATTTATGGACCTTGAGCATGCTTTCACGCATGTAAGGGGGTTCTCCTTCAACAGTTTCAACAGCCATGACCCCCAAGCTCCATACATCCACGTTGCAAGTATATTGTTTTCCGGTCACAACCTCGGGGGCCATCCAGTAAGTTGTGCCAACTACAGATGTCCTGTTGTTCGCATAAGAGCCTCCAATACGAGCACCATAACCGAAATCCGCTGTTATTGGGGTAGATGAAAATATGTGTCATCATCGACGGAGCCAAAATACTTGAAAATATAATGACGTAACGTACTTATCTTGATACTGCCATCATTCCCTAACAAGATGTTGTCGCTTTTGATGTCCCGATGAATGATTGGGCTGTCTCTAGTGTGCAAGTAGACGAGGCCTTCTAAGGTATCTTTACATATTCTGGCAATGTGTGGTTCTGTAATGTCAGAGAGACAATTCTCAATGACATCAGTAAGAGAGCCACCTTCCACCAGTTCCATTACAACCTGCATTGCATTACACCAATGGGTGCGATGAATGCAGCGCATATGGAGAATTTAACCAAACTACGAACTATAAATGAGTATAGATGGGTGGGGTCTGCGTACCCAAAGTTTGCCCTCTATTAGGTAGGCATCCACGAAGTTGACAATGGCGGGATGTTTGCTCTCTTTCATGATGGTAATTTCGTTGATTAGAATTTCAGGCTTTACTTGCTTGGCGATCTCCATTTGTTTGATGGCAACCTTCTTGTTGGTTCGCAGATCAGTAGCCTTGAACACCATCCCAGAAGCTCTGACGAGACATTGGCGTTAGGAGAGAAGGCACAAACAACATCACAATGAAAGAATAACGGAAAAAGACAAACTAAAAGGCTCACCCTTGCCCAATAACTCTCATATCGGAAAATAGTGTGAGGGGATCACCCGATGAGACTAAACTCGCGAGGCTCGTCGCGGGTGGACGCGTGACGACAGTAGGAGGTGCAGCAGCAAGTTGCTCGTGTTGTTCTTGCTGGGGGCGTTTAGGTTGAGGAGGAGGAACCCTGCGAGTGGAAGAAGGTGGAGGAGGAGTGGCTTTGACCTGGGATGTTGCTGATAGCTTCAATGGTGGTAGCGGCGTTGTTAATGTAGGGGGAGCTGTGTGTGGTGATTGTTGCTGCTGCTCATCCTCCTCTTCCTGGTACCGATAGTCCGCGGGGCTGGTAGCAGGTGCAACAGGTATGCTCAGAGGTGGAGGAGGGAGGCGAGGCGGCACTAGAACCTCGCTTGGTGATGACGTTGTTGGTGGCAGCTGCTGCAGTGGCCTTGGGGATGGTGTCGAAGAGGGAGGCCCAGCGGCCGCTGTTGTAGCAGATGGCGGTGGTAGCGGCGGCAGCGGCTTTGATGGGATTGGAGTTTTATGTGGAGACCGGGCCAGCCGACGGGGTGTCTTGGCCCCTCCACTGCCATCTTCTGCACTGACACCAGCACCTCCTCGCTCTGTGGTTGTAAGTGGATCACTGTTCTCTACGCGCAGTAGGTTGGTAGCCTGATGAGGTGGTGCATTTTGACCTTCTCCTTCCTCTGATGATGATGGTGGTGTTGCTTCCTCCTCCACCGGGTTTAATAGACTTTGCTGAAACTTCATAACGCTAACGAGAGTATCTGGATCGTTCTTTATCTCATCTTTGCTAAGGCCGGACATCTCCAGCATTACTTTCCATTCGTTCGGCATTCCCTGCACAAGGTAACTTGTATTAAGCAACCGCTCTTCTTTGGTTTTTCTTCTACGCTGTTCTTGTTCTTGTTCTTGTTCTTGTTCTTGTTCTTGTTCTTGTTCTTGTTCTTGTTCTTGTTCTTGTTCTTGTTCTTGTTCTTGTTCTTCTTCTTGTTCTTCTTCTTCTTCTTCTTGTTCTTCTTCTTGTTCTTCTTCTTCTTCTTCTTCTTCTTCATTTCTGGAAGCAGAGCAAATGCATTGTAAGAAAAGCAAATTAAAAAAAGACGTACTACAAAGTCACCAGTGGTAGGGTTGAACCCGATGTGCATTTGCTGTCTGAAATTGGAGGGCGAAGATAGAGTAAGGTGAGGAGAACTACTTGAGGCGCCGTCTTCCTTCTTCCAGGGCATGGATAGCTTGTTGCCAAGGTCGTTGAAGATTCTTGTGCCGGTTCTTTTTAGTCCTTTTATGCCTGTATGTAGGTGTGTGCATGCACGCATGGTGTCGGGCCGCAAACGTGGCTCATGAGTGAGGAAGCTCTCAAAGAAGAAAGAGAGAGAAGGTGACAACTACTAACTTGCGCCTTTGTCCTTACGCTCCTTTGCTACCCTTTCTTTTTCTTTCTTGGAGGGAACGGCCGCTTGTTGCTTCACGATGGCGCTCCCTCCCGCCTGGGCAAACAGCTCGTCGGCGTCCATCCCTCCGGAGAGGATACTTTCTAGCCCGGCCTTCGTGTGTCGTTCCGACATGATGAATGGAGAGTTCTAGGCGTTGGGTTTGAAGTAGTGTGGCGGCGGTGAGGAAACTTGTTCCTTTGGACTTGTTCTCCTTCTGCTCTTGGCTTGCTTTTGTAAGAGTTAGGGGAGGGAGGGGGGTGTGCTTGGCCTGTAACTGGTAACAACCACTACAGTCGCGGCAGCCACAGGGAAGTGTGTGCCCTACCGCTATTGCTATTGCTGCTGCTGCTGCTGCCTGTATATTTCCACTTTATTAATTGGCCTTGGCACCCCAACCTATTAGTGCTAGATTCGTTGTTTAAAGAAACAGACGACTATTAAGCTACCACCTTCTTGGAGACCCACCACTTCCGTTCACAAAACAAGAACCTCACCCCATAAATTATGATTTCATGGGTATATCGTGTCCATGAGGAACTTGGTACCCGTGGGTATGGAGTGAAGCTCGGGATGATCTCGACGGGCGTCAACGTTAATCATCCAGCACTGAAGGCAGCCTACACAGGAACCCTACTGAACGGCGTTACGACCAACACTACACTTGGTATGAAGGGTTGCCGTTAGGTGTAACACCTGAGCCGAATGATGCCATCAATATTGGGACACATTTGATGGGTACGGCTCTGGGTTCTAATGTGTCCAGCACAGTATGCTGAGCCCTGTGGATCTGAATGGTACTGATCCACGCCAGAGTTGCGACCATTGTCTTGTTTGTGCATGAATGCGATTTCTGTGCACTCCAGAATAGTGATGCATTACAGGACGTCACTCTGGATCTGAGACAAGCAGGTGTTGTGATGGTAGCGCCTTCTGGTACATTGGTGCTCTACGCCACTCAATGTCAAGGAATTGATCATCCTCCAAGTAATTCTCCTTATGTCTGAAAACATGTAAAGGGTGTTCAATAAACCCTGGTGTCCACCAAAAGGAAAAGCTCAAAAAACAAAAGAAAAATTGGAAAAAGAAAATCACACCACGACAAAGAACTAAGCACTCTCACAGATGCAGCCATCATAAAACAAGGCAATGAACAGGCGGACCAGCTGGCCAGGCCTCCTGGCTTCCCCTGGGCCCCTCCTTGAAGAACTCCACCACCCTCCCACAGAATACCTCGTCAAGGACAACACTTGACAAAAATTCTGGACACAAAACACACAGAAAACCGTCAAAGCTGTAGATGTGTTGGAATTTGACCAAGGACAGCTGTGTTGATGAGTTTGAGCGTTGGATGCTCCTTTCTTCCACTTGGGGTTGTTGGGTTCCTGTTCTTGAGGGCATTGATGCAGCTCAGGTTGTCGGAGAAGACAGTGATGAGCAGGTTGCTGTTACTTTTAACTGCCATTTTCCTCAACATAGTAGCTCTTCTTTTCTTTCTGCTGACTTCTCCTTCCTGCCGTCGACCTGAGGAAACCTCTCATCTTCCCTTCTCCTTTCTTGATGTTTCCTTTTTCTCTGTCTTCTGTTTTATGCTTTGCCCTTTTATGGATCTTTCTTCTAACTTAAATGCTGCCTCTCCTTGCTTCTTCTTCTTTTTCCTCTTGGGACAACTTACAACAAAACACAAGATACTTGACTATCACTTGTACTCTTCACTTTTAGTAAATTAAGTTCAGGTCTTGTACTTACTTTGTCTCCACCATCATTCCCGTTCTTATTTTACAACATCTCAACAAAGAATAGCTTCAAGTACACTCATTGAAGCAAAGAAAACAAAAAAACTCAATACTTCACCTCACTACTCTCTCTCCAACAAACCCTTGAAGACAGCTCTTGTGCAATTATTGACAGATGGCTCCTACTCCCAAGAGGGCACAGCCTCCACTGTTTCTTTCAAGCTAAATGTCCCAGCCAACATCACATAAAATGGGACACCTTTGTTGATGGGGTACTCTGATAAAGATTCTTCTTGTCCCAACTCTTAAAACACAACATTGATAACTAAAAGCAAGATAGAACCTCACCAACCAAGGTTGATGAGTTGATTTTCTTCTTTGTCAAAAAGTAAGAATCACTTTGTTGTATTTTTTGGCAACTGCTATATATGGGACGAGTTTATGGGTATAGGTGATGTACTCTACTTGTCTGAGGGCTATGTTATTGATGAGAAGAGCTTAGTTCTATTATTAAGATATGTAGGAGTTTCCAGTTTTGTCATTGATGAAAGAGAATGCAGTTTTCTTTGGATTGATGTCGATGAAATAGTTTGAAAAAGAGGTGAAGATATTCAAAGAATGTGATAATCTTTTCTGTTGAGTCTGCCAGGAGGACAATGTCATCTACATCAGCAATAATGGTGATAATATTTCTTTTTTAGTGGTTTATATCGGTTAGATAATTGGGCATTAAGCAATTAGTCTGTAGTTCTTTGCAACCCATATAATATATATATGGGTTGCCACCATTAAAGATTGGAAATATTTTTGTGATGTTTTATTCTTGTGGCAGTTCTTTCTTTTATGGGCTTCATTGAGGGAGTCAAGGAGGAAAGAAAGGTTGTAGCCATCTTTGAGTTTGAGTAGCTTAGCTATCACATTGCCACTTCCTGGGACAGAGTCATTCTTGAGCATTTTTATACATATTTTTAGATTTTATGAAAAAATGAAGCTATAATTTGGTTGGTTGCTTCTGGGTGCATTTTCTTTTGAAGAGATTGCCAATAGCAGTGATAAGGCTGATAAGGAAACAGCATAATGGACACCAACTTGATGGACTTAAGGAAAAGACCTTTGTGAATGAAAGCAAATTTTTATACAAGAAGAGGATAGTAGTAGTAGTAATAAGAAGTTTATTTGCTCTGAGAGCAACACCAATCTATACATAAAAAGTAAGCATTGTACATACATAGTGTACTCTTACTTCTCTTACTCCCTCATCCTCGATGCCTTTCCAATTGTTATGATAGTTCACAAGTGAAAGGTGTTGAATGAGATTTCAGAACAAGAAGAGGATAAAAGCCTTAACTCGAGTAGCCAAGGCGGAGTATGCAGCAAAAGGAGAAAAAGGAACAAGAACATGGCTGAGGCATAACTTCTTGACAAATGGAAGATGTTTGGTTGGACAACAACGAAGCTTAGTGATTACCAACCCAAGGAAAGAATGTTTGATGAATGCTATTCATTGTGGTGGACTGCCCATTGGAAAAAAGTGGAGAGCCATTCAGGAGTCTGAGGAGGACAGTAAGTGCCTTGCATGCAAAGCTGAGGAAGCAACAGCAGAACTTCCTGTTAAGATGTCCAAATCTTTGGGAAGATCGCTTAAGCATCTGGAGTGTGTTGCATTTCTTTCCACTTGATAGGAGCTTTGTTGTACAGTCTTCTGTTATCAGCTTTCTGACTTGTTCTTCATCTCCATTGTCCAAGCAGGTGAAAGCTCATTCAACACCTTTCACTTGTGAACAAATGAGAAGGCATTGAGGATGTTATCTTTTGAAGTATAGGTGACTTGGTTTTGTTGACCTTCCTCCTTGAGAGAGGAGAACTTTAAAATTTTTCTGTAAAAAGTTTTGAGGCTTTGTTGTCTGCCTTTATTATGTGTTGAATGTCCAACTGTGTGATTTTTCTTTTCTTTTGCTTCATGAGTTTTCTGTATTCACTATTGAGCATTTTAAGTTTGAGAAGGACTTCCTTTATCCAGTTAAGGTCTTTTAAAAAAAAAAGCATTATTGTTTTGTTTCTTCTGTGGTCCTTTTTCTCTTTATTCTTTCTCACTGCAGACTCTCTTAAATAAGTTTGTGAAGCTGATTCGTTTGTTGGATAGTTTTTCCTACTTCTGAGAAGAGAAAGGGCCTTTCTGGCTGTGTTGACATATTTAAGCATTATGTTGTTGTAGTTGGTAGGAGATATATATCAATTTCTCTGCTTGCCTTTGCCCCTTGCATTGTTTTGCTTACCTTCAGAAGGACAAGTCTTTTGAAATCCACTAACACCTTTCTTCTCACATTGATTCACCTCCACCATTTACGCCCTTTCCAACCCTGGCATTTCAATCTGAAGTCTTCCTTCCTTGATCACCTCCAGTATTTTCTTCTTGATTGCAGCCAAGAAAACCTTAAAGTACCAATACAAAGTTTATTTGTTCAGAAAGCAACATCAAACTATACATAAAAAGTAACTTTGTTCATACACTAGTGTACTCTGACTTTTCCTACTCCCTTTCCTCAATTCCTTCCCAATTGTGTTCTTTACCAAATGAAAGGTGTTGAATAAGCTTTCAGACTAGCTTTTCACTGTATATACTGATTATAATGATGCAACTCTGTTCTGCTACTTCCACCTAAGTTGGTGAACGAAGAACCCTGCATCACCTTCCTTTTCTCCATTTTTCTTTTCTCTTTAGGCTTCAGCAGTTTTCCTTCTTTCTTGGCTTCTTCAATTTGGGCATTGCCTACTCATCAGCAGGTGAAAGCATTCAGCCTAGCTCTTTTCATAATAATATCTTTGGCAGCCTGGGCTGTCTTCAGAGTAATTTCCCAATGCGATATGCCATTCTTCTCTTCTGCTTTCCCCCCTCCGACATGCTTGAGTCTCAGCTCACTCAACCCTCTCACACACCTTTTCCTACATATGGTCCCTACCACTGTTTACAATCAATCTGACCTCAACAGTTTAGTAGTGGTGGATTCATCATGCTGGAAAGAATAAACTAGTACAGAGCCCAAGGAAAAGTTTGAAATGTTCCACTTTGCTATTTTATGAGTGGTTTTTAGTGGTTTTCAGTGGTTTTTGATGACTTTTCTGCTATTGCTGTTTTTAATGTGAGAGGTTTTTGGTGGCCAGCTCCTCACTATTTGCATCAATAGCCAACCAAAAAATTGCTGTCTGTCTATCCTGCAGCTCTACAGACATTGCAGAAGGGCAAAAAGCACTACATAGGAGAAAAAAAGGTCAATAATAAATAAAAAACTCTCCTGCAAACCAACAACACCATGAAAACATACACACAGTACTTTGAGGCATGGCACATACAAAAATACATGTAGTAGTATTACCTTCCAAGCACATTCTATTGCAAAAGAGCATGGGTTACTATGTAGAAAAAAAAGAAAGTTCAGAAAGAAATAGTAAACTCTCTTGCAAACCAACAAAACCATGAAAATATACTACTCACAGCCACTCTGAACCATGGCATAAATCATGATAATGAAACTACTGTATGGATAACATCACAGCCCTCAGCCTGGGCAGAGTTATTCAATGTGTCATAAATGCAGACCATCTAAAAAGATAACTTTAACCAAAAGGGAAAGGTTAGTTGTCATTTAACAACACGTTGGTTTGGTGCTGTCATAACTCCTTTTTGTCAAGCCACTTCCTTTGTGGGGTTTTTGTTATTTATTCAAAACGAAAAGAGAAAGAAGAAGAAAGAATACAACTGGAGAGATTCAAGTTATATTAGTGAGAGGGAAAGAGAGAGAAAAGAGCAAGAGAGTTCCTACTACAGTGATAGAAGGTGACAAGTAAAGCAGTAAAGCCACCATTCTCCTTTCACACTTCCTCGTTTTGTTCCCCTTGCAACAGGTGGTGAATTAAATTGGAGTGAAGTGGTTCAAAGGGGCTGCCATCTTGCTTTTCCTTGATGCACCTGGTTCACGTTTTGTTCAAAGAAGTTGGAGAAAAAGGGTGTGGACATATGAATAAACCCAGCAAGAGTGAGAGTTGTTGGTAAAATCACCAACACTTATCTCAAGACTCCTCATGCAGAATGCCTACTCTTAAGTTTTGTTTCTTCCTCTTCTCTCTTTTCTCTTTCCCTTGGTGTATTCAAAAGTAATGATGGCAATTCCTTCCCATTGTCTTTCTTTCTTGCTTCTAGAATACACTCCTTTCTAATCATTTGTCCCTTTTTTTTGTTAAGTAGGATTTAACCAACATCTTTCCTGCCTGTCGACCTGAGAAAACCTCCAATGCCCAGCTTCTCCTTTCTTCAATTTCTCCTTTCTTGTT
The DNA here is from genome assembly GCA_031835245.1 of Balamuthia mandrillaris. Lineage (NCBI taxonomy): Eukaryota > Discosea > Longamoebia > Balamuthiidae > Balamuthia > Balamuthia mandrillaris. The sequence continues at coordinate 106,894 of JAVKOQ010000054.1, read as the reverse complement.
TTCTCTCTTTGTCCTTTTATGCTCGTATTTTCTGCTTTTTGGATAATTCTTTTAGCTTAAATACTGCCTCTCCTTGCTTCTTCTTTTTCCTCTTAGGACAACTTACAACAAAACACAAGATACTTTACTATCACTTGTACTCTTCACTTTTAGTAAATTAAGTTTGGATCTCGTACTTACTTTGTCTCCACCATCATTCCCATTTTACAACATTTTTTTTTACAACTCGTTCCAATTTACTGCAGATCTCCTAAGTCTCTGATCTACTTGAGTCATTCTTCAACTCCCCCATATAGCATGCTCCTTGGCTTACTGCTAAGGTCACTTCACTATTCATTGTGTTTTCAGCGCTTGTTTCAAGCCCTTCCTTACTCAGAACTTTTCTGAGACACTGTGGACTCATCTACCATGATATCAACCTTTGCTCTTGTTAAAGGAGTTATATTTTCTTGTTGGTTAGCCTCTCTACTAAATCTAACTTTCCTTCTTCCAGTACACCCACCCAGAGGTTACACTGAACCCTCAGACAGGAAGCAAGGAAAAATGTCCAAAGCTTCCCCAAAATCTTCTAACCTCTGATTCAAAGACCAAAGGAAAAGATAATAAAGCTGAGGAGTCTGATTGAGAATTCTCAGAGCACTTCCAAGAGCTCATCAATCAAATGACCTGTCTGCCTCAGCTCAAAGATATTCTTGCTGTTCTCAGGAACGTCCTTCCTGAAGAACTTGTCTCAGGATTTATTTCACCTTGCATCGCCAACCCCTCTACTTCTTTGGCCAATGCCATCAGTATCACCTTGGAACATGAATCCGCCTTGGAAGCCTGAAGCAAGAGAAAGACCTTGAGACTTTCCCCTCCAAGCAGCTCGAACAACAACAAAGGGATCAAGAATGGCAAACCTTGGTGCTCTTTTTGTACAATCATTCAGACAAGGACTACTGAGTCCTCCCCAAAAAAAGAGTGATGGATCCTCCTCCTCTTCCTCTTCTTCTATCCTTGCTACCTCTTCTAGTGCTCCTCAGAGACCAGCTGGCATCTGCTTCAAGTGCAGTAAGGCAGGACATACAGCAAATTGTTGCCCTACTCATGGCACTTCTGCTAAGCCTTCAGCTTCTTTGCTCGACAGCATGCAGTTACCCATGACTGGTGCTTTTCCAGCTCCTTCTTCTGGCAGTACAAACTCCCCTTCTCTTTCTCCGGCTACTTCTTCTTTAAACAACATAGAAGAGAATCCCTTTCAGGAGTTTGAGCAAGCTGCAGCAGAGCTGTTCATGCTTGGTCTTGACAATCATGAAGCTCCTACCCCTGATAACCCCTCTCCTGCTCCTGTTGCTGCTCCTATTATGGTTTTGGCAACCTTGAAAAAGCAAAGAGTTATGGCCCTACTCGACACTGGCACCTCCTCTTCCTGGGTGGATCCCTCCCTTGTAGAACACTTTCACCTTAAAACAGCCCATACTCAACAGGATGTGGTTCTGGGAGATGATTCCAATACCTGGGTGTCTGCCATTGCCCTCCATGTTCATATGGCATGTGATACTGGAAGTTCTTCCACAACTTCCTTATTCTCAAGCTCTCCAATTCTACTCAAGTGATCTTTGGCTGAGACATCCTTGATAGGATAGGCTTTGGTCTGGAATTCATGTCCACTTCCCTGGCCCAAAGCCTTCAGCACCCGATGATAAGAATGTTGATAAGTATGTGGAGTCTCCTTTATCTCTGAAGAACTTCAAAGGCCATTGTAGACTGCATCAAGGACCTTCTTGAAGAGAACAGCTGTATTCCTCAAGGTCCTTCCTGTCCACTTCCAGAAGGGACAATCTGTTTGGATACCAGAGATCACCCTCTGATATTCATACATCAGTATCCTATACCAAAAGTCTAATATTCCTCAATCAACAAGCAGCTTGAAGAGTGGTACCACGACAAGGTTATTGTAGGTGCTCCCATGGACTTGCTGTGGAATTCGCCTATTCTTTGTGTGCCAAAGAAGGATGCCAACAGCAATTGGACTTCAGCCTGTAACTGCATTGATGATAGTTGATAGCTCATGGATCATTGAAGAAGTTGACAAAAAAGTCATTGGCAAGTGGCTCAAGGGTATTATACATGCTGGGATGCTGAAGGAGCCTACTGGTGAGTGACAAAGCAAGGCAGGATGTACAAACGAAGGCATGGTTAAAGAAGAGGATGAGGTAAGCAAAGAGCTCAGTGACTCTGCAGCTTTCTTTTGCTGAGCTTTCTTTTCCTCTTCTTTTAAACAATTGTTTTGGTGGTGTTGTTCTTTCTTTATGGAGCTGCCTTTTTGCTGTGTCTTGGCTTCTTGTTCCTCCTTTTCTTGTTGTTGCTAAGCTCTATGACACCTTTTACTATTAGCCATTTGCTTCTATTCTATTTCTTTCTGGAGCTGGCACTGTTTGTGAGGGCGAGGGCGAGGGTGAGGGTAAGGGTGAGGGTAAGGCTGAGGATGAGAGTGAAGGTGAGGGCGAAGTAAAGGGCAAGGACAAGCAAAAACTTGCAGAAAAAGCTGCTTGGTGATGCTGTTTTGATGTGGCTTATTGTGCTCGCCTTCTTTCAAGTTTCTCTTGAGCTTCTTCTTGTTGCTGCTGTTCCTCTTGTTCCTTCTCCTCCCTTTCTCGTTTTTTTTGCACATAGTAGTTGTGTTGATAAAGGCGTTGATACTCCTGTCATCTTTCTTTTTTTTTTGGTTGTTTACAAAATGTTTAGAAAATGCCTTTCTAAACTTTAGCACGGAAACTGTGGTAGCATGGAGATGGACAGGCAAAGTAGCTAGTGATGGGTAGCAAGTGTGGACTGATCATTGGCACTGACTGAGTTGCAGGATTCAGCAGATATTTGCAATGGGTTTGGATGGCACGATGGAAGCGGAAGTCCTACTCAGAGGAAAATTGCAAGAGGAGATAGAAGGGGTATAAACCTGGGTGCAAGCGTTTCTTCAAGGAAGAGAAATGAAAGAAATAGTGAGGAAAACACAGAAGGGAGCAGCTACTGTTGAAGATCTTTGGAGCAAGTGGAAAAACGGATTGTGGGATACTGAGACAGTAAGAGAAAGGAGACTAGTAGGAGCAACAACAAGCACAGCAAGGAAGGCTTGGTGGATGACAGAGTTAACATCCTTGAACAAGCAGGTAGGAAAGCCCATGCTCAGTGGCTGAGAGAAGGAAAGAATGATAGAAAGGCCAGAAAGGAATTTGTGGAACTCAGGAAAAGTTTAGGAAGAAAGCTTTTCTCAGGGAAAGTTTTAATATAAACTTAGTACAGACAAAGCTCATACACAGTAATTGATAATGAGCAATAAAAAAGAGAGTATGATTTTATTATCAACATAACCAACTCTCATACACAAAGGACACAATACATACACTTCTTTTCTTTCTTTTAATGCATAAATGACAATGGGCTTTCATTATTCTTGTCTCTTTTCTTGGGTCTATTCTTTGTATTTAATAACATATCAAAGGAAAAGATAAAGGAAAGGAGAGAAAAGAAAAAGCTTTCAACTATGATAAGGCCAGTAAGGGACCTGCTGTCACTTGTCCTTCTTGAAATTGAGGCCCTTTGATGGAAATTACCACTAGTTCTGATTAATTCTTTTTTCATTCATTTTGTCTTTTTTTCTTTATTTTCTCATTTCTGTTTTTTCTTTTTTTTTCTCTTGGAATAGGAAACAAGAACTTACACACTCACACCCACACACTTTGTCATGACACTTTCTTTTATTAAAACTTATTCTTTTCTTTTTTATTTTCTTATGTTCTTGTGTTATTAGGCTACCTATTTTGCATTGTAAGCTTATTTGTTAATAAGGGCCATATGTAGCTTAAAACACAGGGTTACTTTTGTGAGTATTACTGTCTTGTTAGCATTTCCTTTCCATGTGTACCCTGGATTCAAAACAAGCCAAAACCAAATTCCTGAATCATTCTATGCTTCTGTTTCATGTGCTGTTCAGAAAAAAACCAATGTGTAGTGATTTTAATATTAGTAGTAATAAGAAGTTTATTTACTCTGAGAGCAACACCAATTTATACATAAAAAGTAAGCCAAAAATGCGGAAAAATAGGACACTGCCACGCAAGAGCACTGAATTGATTGACAGTCAGGAGAGGGAACAGGTCCTACGTCGATGGGTGGATTTGGCCATGAAGGAACGTCTTAGACTGGGGACCCTAAACGGTAATCGTTCGTGGAAGCCCGCTTTGCAAGCTGTGCAAAAAGAGGCAAAGATCCCCGAGTGTTTTGTCAAAGGGGACAAGCTAAATCAGTTTTTGGAGGAAGCGTTCAAGTTGGCGGTGGAAAAGTATGGGCACCTGAACACTACCACAGTCAAGATTCCTTCTCCCAGGGTTAACCAAAAGGAGGAGGACGACAGAGGGGCAGAGGATCAGTGTAACTCGGTAGTGGATTCGCCCCGCCGAGAGGAAGGGACCAGTGTTGTGCCCAAGGGGAAGATTGACTCGGACTCAGTCAGTGCGGACGGCGTTAAGGAGCAAACCAACAGTCAAGTGGCGCTGCTGTTTGATTGTATTAGCCGTGTTTCTCGCGAGTGTGGTAAGCTCTCCGAGGCAGGCGTACTCTCACTCGCAGTGATTGTACGATTCAGGGACCTGATTGAATCTCTCGACAAGGAGATCAATAATCTTATGGTGGGGGAAAAAGGAAGTGCAAATAGTACCAAAGGCGGCCCTACTCTGGGTTCCCAACGGTCTTACGTGGAGGTGGTCGGATCAGCTCCGTGGTGTGATATGATTACTGCGGAAAGGAATTTCCCTCCAACAGCAACTACAGCTAGCGCACCAAGCTTGGGATACTGGAAGGAAGAAATGGCAAAGGAACAAGGGATATGTTGGCAGGATAACTCCAACATATACAGGAGGACGTGGACCAAAGATACGGTAACCGACCCGAACTATTGGTCTACAGTAAAACCAAAGTATGGCTTTGCCAGTCCCTACTCCAAGGTAGGGGCTGTGGAGGGCAGATCGATTGTGGTGAGCGGTAAGGACCTTAAGAAGGAAAAGGTATGCGAGGGGATCTTCGAGCTGGGGCTCAAGCACGTCGGAGTGTGGAAAGTAGGAGAGAAGAATGGCATGCAGCATTGGGGAGTTACTTTGGAGATGGCCCAGGCTGCCGAAGACATTATTGCAGAAAGAGCCAGGCTGTATGCTTTTACCCGCTGGTGGGTGGGCAAAGCCCGAATTGAAGAAGCCAAGAATGAAGGCAAACTGCTGTGGAAGCCTAAAGAGCAAGGAAAAGGAGGAGAATGTTGGAACAGTGGCTTTGGACAGCTCATTGGAACTCTCAGGCATCGTGCTGGCTGAGGAGGAGTATCACGGTGCTGCCAACTGGTCTGACATTGTGGAGGAGGAAGGGGAGGAGACCCAATGACTTCAGTAGTGTTTGTCAACTCTAGGGGCTGGGGACAAGAGGAATTGGTCAGCTGTTGGGCTGACAGTAAGCAATTTGACATTATTGGAGTGTGCGAACATAGGAGGATGGTTGCCCCTCGCTTGGAGGGGTATCGGTGGATGGGTGGAGGGTCTGCTCCAGGGAGGAGTGGCTATGGAAGGGGTGGCGCAGGTTTCTTTGTTCGAGAGGGCTTCAAGGGGAACATCAGAGAAAGAAAAGAGTGGCGAACACCCAACTCCACTTGGGTGGAACTGGCGGGACAGAGTTGCATCTTTATAATCGGTATAGTGTATCTCCCTCCAGGAGGTACCGTGGACGACTTCCAGGTCACCTTGGCTGCGATTGAGAAAAGAATCCTGGACGTGGTCAAGGAAGGAAGACCCTTGATTATTGGAGGAGATTGGAACACCATGGTTGGAAAGGGATGGAATGGTAGAGGTGAATCGACTTACAACACGAGAGGAAAGGTGTTGGTGGAGTCTTTCAAAAGGCTGGCCCTCTCGTTGCCTCAGCTCGAAGAGGAAACGCCAGTATTTACATGGAGAGCTGGAAAACGAAAGAGCATTGTGGACTATGTGGTAGCATGGAGATGGACGGGCAAGGTAGTTGGTGACGGATGGCAAGCGTGGACTGATCATCGGCCACTGGTAGTCGAGTTGAAGGACTCAGCAGATAATTGCAGCGGGGTTTGGATGGAACGATGGAAGTGGAAGTCCTACTTGGAGGAAGATCGCAAGAGGAGGTGGAGGGAGTACAAACGCGGGTGCAAGCGTTTCTTCAAAGGAGAGGAATGGAAGGCCATGGTCAGGAAAACACAGGAGGGAGCAGCTACTGTTGAAGATCTTTGGAGCAAGTGGAAAAAAGGATTGTGGGATTGTGCAATGAGATGGTTTGGTAGAGAAAGGAGACTGATAGGAGCAACAACGAGCAGGGCAAGGAAGCCATGGTGGACGGCAGAGTTAACATCCTTGAACAAGCAGGTAGTGGTAGCCCATGCTCAGTGGCTAAGAGAAGGAAAGAATGATGGAAAGGCCAGAGAGGAATTTGTGGAACTCAGGAAAAGGTTTGTGAAGTTGTGGAGAGCCAACAAATGGGACTGGATGAAGTGGAGGAAACAAGAGAACATCAAGGAAATGCAGAAATGGATCGGCAACATGTGGAGGATAGTGGCAAAGCGTAGAGCAGAGCCCAAAGCAGTTATTGAGCACCACGGTAGCACGGCAGCCTTCAAGGAACATTGGGCAAAGCTGGGAAGGAAGGATTCTTCCATTGGGAGCTTGCATCGAGAGGAAGCAGGTCCAGAAGGACTGCCTTGGTTTGGTAGTAACTGGCTTAAGAAGGAGAGTTTTAATCTTGCATGGAGGAAAAGATTGAGGGTGGGCAAAGCAGCTGGTGTGGACAATATTGATGGGGATATGATGAAGTATGGAGGTAAACATGTGCAAGATGCAACTTGGACGCTGATCAAGGCCATTGAGAACCAAGGCATATTCCCCAAGGAGTGGAAACAGGGGGTGGTTATCCCCTTGCATAAGGCAGGAGATCCCCAGAATCCAGCAAACTATAGAGGTATTACTCTCCTATGCAATGCAACCAAGGTGTTTGAAGGAGCTATCTTGGTACAGTTGAACATACAAGCAAGAGAGCAAGGGTGGATAAGTAATTGCCAAGGCGGATTTAGAAAAGGAAGGGGAGTCATGGATCAGGTGTGGCGGTTGAAGAAATGCCTGATGAAGAGAAGCAAAGAACGTACCTATATTGCTCTGTTGTATATCAGCAAGGCATATGACATGCTTGACCATGACATACTGGCAAGGACATTACGCAAAAGAGGAGCAGAAGAGGCAGCAGTGGGTATCATTGCAGAGTGGTACCATGGTATGACGAGTGTTATTCACATGAACGGGCAGCTCTCTGAGGAATTTCTGGTGGAAAGAGGAGTTAAGCAAGGAGGAGTTTTGTCTCCATTCCTGTTCAATGTATACATTGATGTGGTAGCAAGAAAGCTACAAGCGGCAGAGGAGAAGGAAAGAGGAGATAAAGCAAGGAATGTTTGCTTGTTGTTTGCAGATGACTTGGCAGTGGTGGCCAGCGATCCGTTTGAGCTTCAGAGAAGATTGAACGTAGCAGTGGAGGCAGTGAATGCTCTGGGACTTCAGTTCAATGCAAAGAAATCAGTGGTGCAAGTACAAGGAAAGAAGGCTCATTTTCAAGAGTGGAGACTTAAGGGGGAGGCTGTGAAACGTGTGAAGGAGGCCAATTACCTGGGACTGTGGTTTGAAGAAAGTGGAGAATGGACAACTCATGCCAAGGAGAGGATCACCAAGGCCAAGCAAGCCCTCTACAGCCTTAGGCAGCGGGGAGCCATTGCTCAAGGCCTTGGTACACGCACTGCCCAGATTGCTGCAGAGGCTATTGTCAAGTCTACCTTGTCATATGGACTATGCATGACAGAGCTTTCCAAATCATGGTGGAAGAAGATCGAAGCTGTGTGGAATGAGACAGCAAGAAGTGTATTGCAAGTTCATCGAAGGACTGTGGCAGGGGTTTGTAGAGCAGAATTGGGCTGGTTGACCATCAAGGCCTACTGTGAGTTGGAAAGACAAGCAGTAATTCGTCATGCTGAGAGGCAAGATGGCCACTTTGAGCTACTTGAAGAGGTAAGCCAAGCAGAGAAGTGGAAAGAAATGCAACAGAGCTCAAGAGATGGAACAATGTAAGCAAAGTTGTAAACGAGTCTGGAGATTATGGGCAGCAAGAGCAAGTTGGAAGCATGGAAGTTCTGCTGCATTTTATCAATCTTTGGAAGTAATGTAAAAGCAAGGAAAAGAGAAGAAAGGAAAGGGGAATGAAAAGGTTAGCTAGATGATACAAAGTCAGTCTGAAATCTCATTCAACACCTTTCACTTGTGAATTTGAATAACAATTGGGAAGGCATTGAGGATGAGGGAGTAAGAGAAGTAAGAGTACACTATGAATGTACAATGCTTACTTTTTATGTAGTAGTAGTAATAAGAAGTTTATTTGCTCTGAGAGCAACACCAATCTATACATAAAAAGTAAGCATTGTACATACATAGTGTACTCTTACTTCTCTTACTCCCTCATCCTCAATGCCTTCCCAATTGTTATTCAAATTCACAAGTGAAAGGTGTTGAATGAGCTTTCAGACTAACTTTGTGCCATCTAGCTATCCTTTTCTTTTCCCTTTCCTTGCTTCTCTTTTCCTTACTTTTTATATGACTTCCAAAGATTGATAAAATGCAGAAGAACTTCCATGCTTCCAACTGTTGGCAACTGCCAACATAACCAACTCTTTCTTCATTTCTTTCTTCATTCTTTTCTCTTTTCTGTCGACAATTTCACATCTTTCTCCTCCTTCTGTGGATCTTTCCTGAGCCTAGAACTTAAGAACAAAGAAACCAAGAAGTCACTCCCTCAACCCTAAGCCTCTTTCCTTCCTTGGTTGCCTTCTCAACTATAAATACTTTTCCTACAACCAAGAACACAAAAATGAATGAAGCAACAACACACACTTAAAAACACACTTGTTCTCTTCTTCTCATTAAATACGTTTGGCTCCCATCTTTCTCTTTGTTCCTGTCTTGGTTCTATGCTCAGGTTCTAACACGTCTTGCTCTTTGCTGCCCATAATCTCCAGACTCGTTTACAACTTTGCTTACATTGTTTCATCTTTTGAGCTCTGTTGCATTTCTTTCCACTTGACAGGAGCTTTGTTGTACAGTCTTCTATAATCAGCTTTCTGACTTGTTCTTCATTGCCATGGTCCACGCTCCAGATTCTAAAGCGATCTTCCCAAAGATTTGGACATCTCAACAGGAGGTGTTCTGCTGTTTCTTCCTCAGCATTGCATGCAAGGCACTTACTGTCCTCCTCAGACTGCTGAATGGCTCCCCACTTTTCCAATGGGCAGTCCATCACAACAAATAGCATTCATCAAACGTTCTTTCCTTGGGTTGGTAATCACTAAGCTCCATTGTTGTCCAACCAAACATCTTCCATTTGTCAAGACGTTATGCCATAGCCATGCTCTTGTTCCTCTTTCTCCTTCAGCTGCATATTCCGCCTTGGCTACTTGAGTTAAGGCCCTCATCCTCTTGGCTTTCTTTTCAACATCACTCGTCCCTGCACTTCCCTCACCTTCTTTCGTCTCACCTTCCTTTTCCCTTGCTTGGCTTATCTCTTCAAGTAGCTCAAAGTGGCCATCTTGTCTCTTAGTATGACGAATTACTGCTTGCCTTTCCAACTCACAGTAGGCCTTGATGGTCAACCAGCCCAATTCTGCTCTACAAACCCCTGTCACAGTCCTTCGATGAACTTGCAATATGCTTCTTGCTGTCTCATTCCACAGCTTCGATCTTCTTCCACCATGATTTGGAAAGCTCTGTCATGCATAGTCCATATGACAAGGTAGACTTGTCAATAGCCTCTGCAGCAATCTGGGCAGTGCGTGTACCAAGGCCTTGAGCAATGGCTTCCTGCTGCCTAAGGCTGTAGAGGGCTTGCTTGGCCTTGGTGATCCTCTTCTTGGCATAGGTTGTCCACTCACCACTTTCTTCAAACCACAGACCCAGGTAATTGGCCTCCTTCACACGTTTCACAGCCTCCCCTTAAGTCTCCACTCTTGAAAGCAAGCCTTCTTTCCTTGTACTTGCACCACTGATTTCTTTGCATTGAACTGAAGTCCCAGAGCATTCACTGCCTTCACTGCCACATTCAATCTTCTCTGAAGCTCAAAAGGATCACTGGCCATCACTGCCAAATCATCTGCAAACAACAAGCAAACATTCCTTGCTTTATCTCCTCTTTCCTTCTCCTCTGCCACTCGTAGCTTTCTTGCCACCACATCAATGTACACATTGAACAAGAAGGGAGACACAACTCCTCCTTGCTTAACTCCTCTTTCCACCAGAAATTCCTCAGAGAGCTGCCTATTCATGCGAATGACACTCGTCATACCATGGTACCACTCTGCAATGATACCCACTGCTACCTCTTCTGCTCCTCTTTTGCGCAATGTCCTTGCCAGTATGTCATGGTCAAGCATGTCATATGCCTTGCTGATATCCAACAGAGCAATATAAGTACGGTCTTTGCTTCTCTTCATCAGGCAGACATCTCTTCAATCACCACAGTTGATTCATGACTCCCCTTCCTTTTCTAAACTTCTCCTCCACTTCTTTCTCTTCCTTGCTGCGATTTTTTTGTTGTTTGAGGGGGCTTCAAAATAGCCACCTACCTAAAATATTTCGAGGAATTGAGCAAAAAAGCACACCAACCAAGAAACTACAGACAACAAAAGAAAGAGAAGCGAGCGAAAAGATCCAAGTGCCCTTCTGCGGCTGATCTTGCCAGATTCTTTTTTTTTTAATCTTGCCGAACAGCGTGCCTACACGAAATGTCAGTCGTTAAGAGAACACAAACCTTGCATAGTTTAGGAGATACTGCAACAGCGGTGATCACCTCCAACATGGCAACAGCACAGCAGCACCCGCAACCACAGCAGCAGCTTCAACGAAAGAAAGCTCCCCCACCAGCGGCGCCCTGGACACACTTTGTGGCAGGTGGTGCAGGAGCCATGGCAGGTGCCTTGGTCACTTCTCCACTGGAGGTCGTCAAAACAAGACTGCAGGCTCTACACAACAAGGAAAGGCTACGACGGGACAAAGCAGCTTTCGGGACGAGGACTTTTCAGTCACTCTCTCTGCTCTACCAGGAGCAAGGCATACGCTCGCTCTACAAAGGGCTAGTGCCTCATTTAGTGGGTGTCATACCTGCTCGTGCCATTTACTTTGGTACGTTCCGGCTTGCCCAGAGTCACCTCTACACCACCCAATGGAGCAGCAAGACCAACCCCATGCTTGTGGATTGGCTTTCCGCTGTATTGGCCGGCGTTACTACCATCACAATCACCAACCCCATCTGGTTCGTCAAAACTAGGATGCAACTTGATACCATAAACTCAGCTGTTACCGGTGGTCTTCGGTCAGTGAACTCCCTACTTCCTGTTTCACTTTTTTCTTGTTCTTGTCCTGTTCTTTCTTTCTTGTTTTTCTTTCTTTTTCATACTTGCTTTCTCTTCTTCCGGTCATTTCCAAAGGTATAAAAACTCCGTGGATTGTACCATGAAGGTTTTCAAGCATGAGGGTTTTCGTGCATTTTACACGGGGATGGGCGCCTCTTACGTTGGAATCTCAGAAAGCAGCGTACAATTCATGCTCTACGAAAAGTTCAAACGTGTGCTCCGTGAACGTAAGCAGGCCCACGGTACGTCTTCCCTCTCATAGCGTCGTTTTCGTTGGGAGGAGATCAGCCATCATCGTTTGGATGCCTGCTTCTCTGGCAAACGTACACCTGGATAGTCCTAATTTCGAAGGCTGTGTCTTGGAAATAATTTACAGGTAGCAATGGGGGAGATCGCGTTGGGCAACAGGTGGGAATCATGGAGACTGTGGGAGCATCCACAATGGCCAAGCTGCTAGCCTCTGCATTGACTTATCCGCATGAGGTTATTCGCACACGTTTGCGAGAAGAAGGAGCAAGCACTAAGTACAAAGGCGTTATCGATGCGTTCAAGGTGGTTGCTCAAAGGGAAGGGTTACAGGGCCTCTACGGCGGCCTTGCCCCGCATCTCATGAGAGTAGTGCCCAATGCCGCCATCATGTTCCTTACCTATGAGACTTTGGTGCAGTATTTGTCTGCCACGTCTCCATCCATCCTTTCTTCTTTCTCCACTTCCTCTTCCTCCTCTCCTGCAACAAGGCCTACCTCCAGCAGCGGCAGCGGCAGCGGCAGCAGCAGCAGAAGCGCTTATCAACAATCTTAGCCCTAGCGAGCAGAAAAGCGAGAAAGCTTGTGTGGAGAACAGCCACAAGAGTAGACAAAGAGGGATAATCCGCACATTTTTGTTGTTCTTTTTATTTATTTAGTCAAGCCTTAACACCTCACTGCTTGGTCTTGTCTCCCTTTTGGCCCTCTGCCCGGCCGCACACAAGCGAGGCGGAGTGACAGCCACTCCTGTAGCCTGTGTTGCTGTGCACCTTTTCATTCATGTGGTATTGACGCCGTTGGCATTTGTTGTCTGTTGGACGCCACTGATGCTTGTGGTTGAAGAGGTACCCTGCTGCTGGTCGGTGGAGGGAGTGGATGATAGGGGGGTGGTGGGTTTGTAGATATGGGGGCCGTTGCGCACATTTGGTTGCCCTATGTATATTTTTTTTGTTAGTTTAATAAAGCTAATGTGGCGTGTTGGCCACTGTGGTGCTTGCTGGAAGCGTATGACGCAACGACAAGGTTACCAATCAAAGTAAGCACTGTCTTCCAAAGTTTTAACCCGTTTTCACCGGACGTTATGCTCAGGTAAAATTTGCGTGTAGCATCAAACCTTTGGTTTTCGTTTTTTTTAAAGCTTACATGAGAGGAGAGAGAGAAGGGAGAGCGAGAGGGGAGAGCGAGAGCGAGAGCGCGAGAGAGAGAGAGAGAGAGAGAGAGAGCGAGAGAGAGACGGCACCTCCAGCCAGGCTTGCGTGAAGTCCTGGGACATATCATGAGCACGTGGGGTTTGCCATCAAACATGGGGAATGTGGAAACAAAACAATGCTTCAAGAGAATGGCTCCTCTGCACTCTTCTTTAGCCTATTCACAATTGTTATGGCCTCTTTTAAGCATACAACACATGGGGGTCCACATCAATAGACTAACATACAGCAACAAGAACGAAAGAATAGAAGCAAGCAGGGAGGTACCGTACGCCTTGTTTGTTATTGCTGGCTTTAAAATAATACAAAAAGTGTCCCCTGTTAGCAGTGGCGGCAGGGTTGTTGTTGATAATGGTGGGGACATCTGTTAGTCCGCTGAAAGGTGGTAGCAAAAAAAAAAAGAGGAGAGAACAAACCGCAACACACACATTCTCTTTCTCCACTTCCGGCTACGTCCACCTGCGTGAGGGTGTAGTGTGAGGAAAGATTGGAAAGGACAAAGGGGGCTAACACTACTCACACCGTAGAAAAAACTCCTCCTTTTTGATGTAGTTTTTGTACTTAGTGTCCTGGCTGAGGCACTGCTCCATCGTCCGTTTGTTGGCCCATATGTCCTCCCATTTGTTGTAATGTTGCTATTTAAAGTGGCATTGCTTTTGAGCAAGACGAAGGAAGAGGAGGCAGGAAGGAGCAAGACAGGAGAAGAAGAAAGAAGGAGGAGGAAGAGTACGTCATCCATGCCGGTGATGTTTCCCACTGGTACCGGCGGAATACCTCCTTCGGCTGGCATCTTGTTTCCTTCTACTGCTGTTTATGGCCCGTTTGTTTAGCCTTGTTGTTTGTTTGTTTGGGTTATTGGTTGGTGTGTTTATTTATTTCTCTTTCTTTTGGTTGGAAAAGAAAATAACTATAATAAAATTCATGCATAAATAAATAAATAAGGGTAATAAAAATAAAAGGCAGGGCAGGGCAAGGCAGGGCAAGGCAGGGCAGGGCAGGGCAGGGCAGGGCAGGGCAGGGCAGGGCAGGGCGCCGTTATTGGAAAGATAAACAACACCACATAATAACTCTTTTTCATATGATCACAAAAAACAAAAAGATAAAGACCCTAAGGGCAGCAAGCATCATAGGTCAAGAAGAGAGAGGATGGCGCGTGAATAGTTGAGCTGGTTTTGGAGGCAGTATTCTCGAAGAGTTTGTTTGAGGGAGGGCACCTTCTTTAGTACATCCTCCAGGTGTGGCGGCGGCAGTTGCAAGAGAATGGGATAGGAATGGGGCTGCGTCATCTGGCAGCACTTGATGAAGCCTTGCCAAAGGCGAGCATCATTCCATATCTGTTTGCTCGTGAGACGCAGCAGAATGCCCATTATGAAGCCCATTAGCTTGGGGAACCTGCGAAGCGTCTGCATGACCGTCCTCATGAACATAGGCGGTGTTGGGATCACATCCACCAGCTGCTGCAGCACGATGGCCATTATGGATTGACTGTAAACAGTCTGCTGTTCCAAACAGTACCCTATTGCTGTATTATAACGAGAGTTATGTCATTTGCATCAACCCGAAACAATAAAATAGAGCCATGAAATGAGCAAACCTTCCACAACGGAGCGAAGAGGAACCTTCTTAGGAGGTTGCTGAGGGGTGGTAGGTGCGGAGAGGGAGGAAGCCGGTGTTGTGTTGCGAAGGCAGTGCAACGCCACCAACAGTTCCTCTGGTGTGATGTTGGTAGGCCGGTTGTGAAGTAGTCGATGAATGACATTTTTAAGGATAGTGGGAGGCAGTGCGATGAAGTTGGGAAGTAAATCCACAATTTCATCCTTTGTAAGACCAGAGAGTACTGGGATAAGAAAGCGTGCATCTGGCACTCGCGTCTGATAAAGAGTTTTGACGCCATCGACCAACTGCGGAGTGGGCGGTGCTGTTTGTCCAATAATATTAACGGATGTGCAAGGAGAGGAGAGAGAGAGAGAGAGAGAGAGAGAGAGAGAAGAAAAACTTCAACAAAAACAACACCTGTTTCGGTAAGTATGTGCAAAATTTGAAGGATAAAGGTCTCTGCTCCAGCGCCGAACGTAGTGATGAGCTGGAGGAGGGCAGGGGATTGCATGCCTATGGACGGTATGAGGTCTTTAGCGTGGCGATGGATCACCTTTTTGACCTGTATGTGCCGCGTTTTGCAGTACATGCCAACCAAAGTATGTAACAGCTCATGCTTCTTAGAGCATAAAGCAAAATAAAGCAACAAATGCCTCCGGATGAGCTCTTCCATTGCCCGAACTTGGGGTCCATCACTTGCGCTTGAATTCTCTTCTGCTCCTTTGTCACTACCCATCTGCTCTTCAGGTGCTGTTTCGTCGTCATTGGCCGTAAGTTCGCTTTCTCTATCATTTTCTTGTTTCTCTTTCTTTGTGTGCATAACTTGCTCCTGTCCATCTTCTGTCTTGTTTCCTTCTTCTTCATCATGCTCATCAGACACATTTTTCTTTGCCTCCACCTCCTTTTCCACAGAGGTAAGAATGGATGCCTCTTGAGCAGACAGCCATTCCTCGTTTGTCAGCTTCATCAGCGCGTATTGTGCAAAGTCTTCGATGAGAGGAGACCACCTGGTATTGACAAACAGCTCGTTTGCTACTAGATCAATGGCCGGCGATCGAACGGAAGCCTCTGCATTTGAGATGCGTGTATCTCCATTAGTATTTATTATTCAACGGGTGCATAGGATTGCAAACAGCAAAAAATAGCTGCATTACGTACTCTCATTTATGGTATAGGAAAGCAATATGTAAAGGCAAAAGCGGGAAAGATGTTGTGGTCGCTGTTGCACCAGATCTCTTAGCGTTGAAAGACCTACCATTAACCTGAGAAAAAAATAAATACTTGTTGAGGAGGGAGAGAGAGAGAGAGAGAGAGAGAGAGAGAGAGAGAGAGAGATTAGAACTCAACAATAACCTGTCATCGTCTTCACAGTAGGCCTGGAGGGAACAAAAAGCTCCCGAAGTTAACATGGGGACAGCAAGATATAGTTGCGAAATAACCAAAAAATCTTTGGGTGCTAAAGCTTCGTAAGCAGCTTCCAACAGTAGCCTGAGAAAATAAGCATAACGACTTTCATTCTCTTCGGTTTCAGCATCCTCTTGTTTCAACTCTATGACAACGAGTGATACATCCGAAGTGTTTGAATCTGTTACTGCCATTTCATCCTCCTCGTTCATCGAAGCAGTTTGTTGTAGATTGCCTGTTGCGTCCTCCTTCTCCTTATCTTCCTCTTCTTCCTCTTCCTCTTCCTCTTGTTGTTGCCGCCGAGTTTTGCTTGGTACTTCATCTTCTTGCATGTTTTCCTGGTCTGCGTTTTTTGCCGCTGAAGGTGATTGAGGCGTTGAAATTTCATTGTCCGAGGCCTCAAGTGAAGCGGCATTTTCCGCGGAAGCTGCTACTTCCATTTGTTCGGGCGAAGAATGAAACCTTCTGCCAGTGAAGCCCTCATAAGGCGCGCGTAACAACTTGCCTTCTCGCCGCTCGTTGATGTACTCATGATAGAGCCACGTAACCGCCAACCCAATCCTGTCATGCGAAGGTTAACAGCATTACCGACACCATAGCCTTTCTAATGATAGAGAGTAGAGAGGGGAAGAGAGAGAGAAAGAGAGAGAGAGAGAGAGAGAGGGACAAGAAACTAGACTTGCAGCAACTTTGAACAAAGTACCTTCTCTGTAAATGGTTAACGATGTGAGAAATGAGAACCTTGAGGAGGGGATCCTCTCGAGGCCGAATGGATGCCATCCGTGACAGCAGCATAACACGCAACTGCTCTCCTCCTCCACTAGCCACGGCTTCCTCTGAGCCCAAAATCCTGTGAAAGGCATCATCAGATAACGCCATAAGCTCCTCCTTGGAAAGCGTTGGTGTCTCTAGGCGCGGGATGACTTCTTTTGTGGCAGTAACAGCGGCAATTGGAGGTGGAGCGGAAGATACACCCGCCAAGAAGGCAATAGCGTCTGCTGTAGTAGGGGAAGGCCCAAGCTTCTCTGCTGCTTCTTCCTTGGTCGTGGCAGCAAGTGCTGGGCTAATGGTAGTTGATGATGGTCCACCAGTTGCTGTTGATGATTGAGATGCAAGCATGGCCAAGCGAGGGTCTCTGGTTGCATCAAGGCGGGCTGTGGGTGCCGTAGCTGGCTGTGCCGTTGCTGCTGATGGAGCTCCAACTGCTGGGCCTTGATGCATTGTCCGCACAGCAAGTAATGCCACAAGCAACCGCTGTAGGAGAGAGAGGGGAGAGAGAGGGGGGAGAGAGAGCGAGAGAGAGAGAGCGAGAGAGAAAAGTGAGATCGTTCCCAGCCCCATAGCGAATATGAGAGAGAGAGAGAGAGAGAGAGAGAGAAGGTGGGGCAGAAAGTGGTTCAATACTAACCGCAAGGTTGGGCAAGTCAATGGCGGGAAGGGGGTCGTTTGAAACTGGAGGAGGAGGCAAATGACGCATATTTTCGATTAGCAACTGCGCTAAAAGGTCCATTGTTAGCGCGGTGCCTATCTGAATAGAGTCTTTATTAAAAAGTAAGTATAATAGCGTTGGCAGAAAAACAAAGAGAGAAAAAACAAGCCTACCTGTACTGGGGGTAGATGAAGAAACAGAAGTAGATGCAGAAGCAAAATTGGTAGGCGTGATGGCTTGGTTATCTGATGAGGCGGCTGCAGAACCACGAGATATATCTTTACGCCTTTTTGAATAGGGTTCGTCTATAGTACTCGCTCTTCCCTCCTCTGAGGTAGCGGCGCTGCTCTTTCGTTTCAATGTCTTTTGTGGTGGAGAGAGAGAGAGAAATGAGTAATAGCTGTTGTGGAGTAGAGATTTGAAAACTTGCCTCATGGACGCGTCTGATGTGGTCTGCAAAGTCTTTAGCTCCTATAGCATCTAGCTTGGCTGTGATCTGTTCTACATAATTAGGACCATAGGGCAGCGTACCAAGTAATGAGTTAAAGATACCACGGTTATGTGAGGAGAGAGCGAGAGTGGGAGTGAGAGAAACTTTGGGAAGAGGTAGTAATGACATAAACTGAAATGAAAGGATATTTGAGAATGAGAAAAAAGACGGTCCTAAGCATGTGGTGTACGCTGTTGCGCATCCAAGTGGAGAAAGAGATCGGGACTGAAGTCCCCAAGTCGCAAAGAGCTGGGATAATCTCATGTGCTAGGCTCTCCCTTTGCCGTACAATGGAGACCAGACTCGTCATAGCAACTATAATGCTACTACTGGTACTGTTACGTAACAGAGTATCAGATACTCTGTCAGGAAAGAGCCTGGTGCTAGGCCACTACTCATAACAACAATAAAAGGGAACATGGGAGGAGATGATCAAAATAAGTACCAGGTGGGAGGGGGGTTGCGCCAGTGCTTTAGAAGGATAAGAAGCCCCACTCGTCCTTCATTCGTTAGTCCCTCCGTGTTCAAAAGAGGATGTGGCGTTGGTACGTCAGCCAGCGTGAAGTTGTCGGATTGTTGCCGTTCTCGTTGCTAAACTCTTAGAGTGAGCTTCATGACATCTCAACAAGCGAGAAGCGAGAGGGGAGAGAGAGAGAGAGAGAGAGAGAGAGAGAGAGAGAGAGTTGCGTACACTCGGAAAAGAAAACGCGAGAACGAGAACTTCTGCGAACTTGAGGGCTTGCATGATGACGCCCGTGTTCTCTGCGGTCTCAGTAAGAGTTAACACGCGTAGCTTTAACTTTGTGAGTGCCTCCCATACCGCTGCTGTCTTCTTGGAAACATCCGCTTTCTTAGCTCTGCATTGTTTAACAAGAGGAAAGAGAGAGAGAGAGAGAGAGAGAGAGAGAGAGAGAGGTTAAGTTCTTAAGTGAAGCAACGAACGGACTCGGCAGAGGGAGAGAGAGAGGAAACGAACATGACGCGGAGAGCAGCAAGCAAGATAAAGGTACTGCAACGAATTGCACGCTTGACAACGAATGGGTGGGAGTCCTCCAGTAAAGCCAGAAGCGTGTTCAACGTGGAGGGCATGTCTGTTTACGCATTCGGAATTGTTAGGCAATAAAAGACAAAAGGAGAGAGAGAGGGGAGAGAGAAAGAGAGGGGGGAGAGAAAGAGAGGGGGGAGGGAGAGAGAGAGAGAGAGAGAGAGAGAGAGAGAGAGAGAGAGAGAGAGTAGAACTCAACAATCTCAGACGCACGTTTGAGGCTTGCAATAGCTATCTGGTGGATGGTCTCGGCCATGAAATATCTGACTTCAGGACTGGGAGAGAAGGCGCAGCTGAGGAGAGGCTGCAGAAAGTGCTGTAGAAGGCCGGGCCGCTTTTCTAGCAAGATGAAGCGTGCCTGCCGCAAAAGCTGCACTTTCTCAAAGGCATCGCTGACCCTCTCCGAAGCTTGTAGCAGCGCCACCACTTCAGCGCTTTCCGTCTCCATCAGGGGCACGTTTCCCTGCCAAAACACACACACCACAGTTGCTTCTTCCGCTCAAGGGCAGGGCCTTCTTTTTTTTTTGCTGCGGCTGGTTTTTGCTCTCTCTCTCTTTTGTTTTTCTTGCAGTGGATCATCGATCACAAACAGATCACAAGAGGTGCACAATTCCAGGGCGAGGTGAGCAGGATGAAGGAATATTCGTACGCGGAGTAATCCCAGCGACCCTCAAACAAATTCTCTCTCTTTTTCCCTAGAGGGGAGGAGCACCGCACCTAACTTTTCGCCCGACCAAAAAACAGGAGGAAGAGCTAGCGGCAGCAAGGCATACACTACCTTTCTTTTTCATAAGGAAAGGAAAGGAAGGCAGCAGCATCGCTTGCTTTTTAGACCGAGAAGGCGTTCCACTGTGTTAACAAGAGGTAGGTTCGTCTCCCCCACGCTGAAACATGTGACTGTGCTCGCTAATGCGCTGTGCTGTTGTCGCTCCCTTTTTTTTTTTTTTTGCAAACCCCTGGGGCCTACGCATTTCTGATGCGCACTTCAAGTATAGCCCTCTACAACGATGAGTAAGGTTGGTTGTGGCATTGCTCGTTGTGATCAAACGTTCGCTTACTGACCCTCTTCCGCACAGTTCCAAATCAACACCCTTGACGAGGACAAGGAGAGCAACTATGGCATCATCTATGCCGTCTCCGGACCTGGTATTTTATCACTCTCTTTGGGATCTTTAGGAAGAATAAATCAAGCACGAATTTCTGACCCTTCCTCTCTACAGTGGTGGTGGCTGAGAGCATGCTTGGTGCTGCCATGTACGAGTTGGTACGTCTTTGTTGTTTTCCTGTTCGGCCGTTAAGGTGGTTCTCTCATCGACCGAACGTTCAACCCACGAATTCCTGTGCGCCAATAGGTGCGTGTCGGCCACGACCAACTTGTAGGTGAAATCATTAAATTGGACGGCGGAAATGCCACCATCCAAGTCTACGAAGACACATGTGCGTGCTTTCTCTCCTTCCTTCTGTTGCCTTGAACTCGTATTGACTTGCCTTTTTCTTTCGTTCTTCCTTTATACAGCCGGTTTGACTGTTGGAGACCCTGTACTCAGGACAGGAAAGCCTTTGTCCGTGGAACTCGGTCCAGGTCAGTGATTTTAATGAGACACAACACTTGCCATCACATATTTACTTACGAGCACATGTAACAGGCATACTTGACAACATTTTTGACGGTATCCAACGTCCCTTGAGGGCCATTGCCGATCTTGCCCAAGACATCTACATTCCCAAAGGTGTGAACGTTCCCGCGCTTGACAAAGATGCCCAGTGGTTCTTTGAACCTGAGAAACATTTGAGGGTAAGCCATCCTGATTTATTTAACCTTGTGACTTGCTTAAATGTTGTTCTGCAATATCACGCACTACCAGGTTGGCGACAACATCACTGGAGGAGACATTTTTGGAAGCGTTGTCGAAAACTCTCTTATTGTTCATAGAATTTGCCTTCCCCCTAATGAAATGGGTACTATTACCTACATTGCGGAGGCCAACAACTATACTCTGAAGGTCTGTTCTCCCTCTTCTCTCTTTTGTTACCTTTATCTATTTCGCGCTAATGATGCTTTTACGTCATCAACAGGACACCGTATTGGAAGTTGAGTTTGGAGATAAAGTTAAGAAGTTCACAATGGTTCAGTCTTGGCCTGTGCGAAATCCTCGCCCAGTAGCCCAAAAGCTTCGAAGTGATTATCCTCTTCTGACTGGCCAGCGTGTCCTTGACGCTCTTTTCCCGTTCGTTAAGCTCTCTTCTGCACACGCATCTTATTTTGCCATCACTAACCAAGGTGCAACAAAATTAGCTGCGTGTTGGGAGGCACTGCTGCCATTCCAGGAGCCTTTGGTTGTGGTAAAACTGTGATTTCTCAGGCTCTTTCGAAATACTCCAACTCTGATGTCATCATTTACGTCGGATGCGGAGAGCGCGGTAACGAGATGGCCGAAGTATTGATGGAGTTCCCTGAGGTACAATATTTTGTTCTCTTCCAGCCTCCCCTCCTCTGCGTTCCTATCATCTTTTGGGACCGTATTATCACGCGTTTACTGACTTTCGGCGTGCAGTTGACAGTACAAATTAAGGATGTAGAAGAGTCTATCATGAAACGAACGGCATTGGTAGCAAACACCTCCAACATGCCAGTAGCTGCCCGTGAGGCTTCTATTTATACTGGTATCACCCTGTCGGAATACTTTAGGGACATGGGTTACAACGTATCCATGATGGCTGACTCCACTTCTCGTTGGGCTGAGGCTCTTCGAGAGATTTCTGGACGTTTGGCTGAAATGCCTGCTGGTTTGTTTCCCTTACTCCTTCCCTTTCTTCCTTTCCCTTATTTCTTTTTTCCTTCTCTTCACCAGAGAGCGGTTATCCAGCGTATTTGGGAGCAAGGTTGGCATCTTTCTACGAGCGAGCAGGAAAAGCACGCTGCTACGGATCACCGGAGCGAACAGGAAGTGTTACTATTGTAGGAGCAGTATCGCCACCTGGTGGTGACTTTTCCGATCCTGTGACATCTGCCACTCTGGGTATCGTGCAAGTCTTTTGGGGATTGGACAAGAAGTTGGCTCAACGCAAGCACTTCCCCTCCGTCAACTGGCTGGTGAGCTTCAGCAAGTACGAGAAGCCTCTGGAGTCATTTTACGACACGGTGGACTCGGAGTTCACCAACCTGAGGGTCAAATGCAAGGAGATCCTCCAGAAGGAAGAGAACTTGACAGAGATCGTGCAGCTGGTCGGCAAGGACTCCCTCGCCGAGTCCGATAAGATCACCCTTGAGGTCGCCAAAATCATCCGTGACGACTTCTTGCAACAGAATGGCTTCTCCGCCTACGATCGCTTCTGCCCGTTCTACAAGACCATTTGGCTGCTGCGTAACATCATTCTCTTCCACGACCTCGCCCAGAAGGCCGTCGAGAAGACCAACGAGGACGGCAAGATCACCTTCAATGCCATCAGGCAACACATGGGTGATGTCATCTACAAGCTCACCAGCATGAAGTTCGAAGACCCCGCTGACGGTGAAGAAGCCCTTGTCTCCCGCTTCAAGGCTATCCAAGAGCAAGTCCAAGCCGCGTTTAGGAGCATGGAGGAATAACTCTTGGCCACTTATCAATAAAATGAAAATTTTCTTTCTTTCGCTTGGGGGGTAAACAAGACCTTTCGATGCCCTCTACCCGAGTGTGGGTCGAGATGCTAACGCCGGGCGCGTGGTAGCCACACTCGGAAGGAGGACATCGAAAGGTCTTGTTTACCCCCCAACTGGTGGTGGAGAAGAACGCGATGATGATGATGAGGGGCACGCCGCCTCAACCCCAATGATCATGACCTGTGGCACAGATCGAAGTAAGGCGGCGCAAAGATCATTTGGCGCAAAATTCCCAGAAAAATTTAAAAAAAACCAAAAAAGAGTAGAGCTCCTCTCTGCTGGAAGAAAGGGGAGGAGGAGCTGAAAGCACGGGCAATGGAGCATGAGCAAGCGTTATTGAGCGGCAAGAAAAGAACGAGGCCTCCTTTGAGTGCGCACGGTCCACCTTCCACTGGGCAACAGGAGAAGCAGGAAGTAACAGCGCAACACAGCAACGGGCTGGCGGACGGTAGCGGTCATCCTGTGCTCGATGAAGAGCACGCCCTCAGCTGCAGAGAAAAGAAAAAAAGTAGAGTAGCGATGATGGCACAAGCAGCAGCGCATAATAATAAGGAAAAAGCCAAACTGAATGGCCATGACCGGAGCAAACGGGAGGAAGAGGAGGAGGAAGAGGAGGAAGAGGAGGGTGGAGGAATGGCAATGGGCATGGAGGACGTAGTGGGACTTAAATACTATCCAAATTTTCTTTCGAAAGAAGAGGAAGCCTTCCTCCTGCAGAAGATAGACGAACAGCCTTGGCTTTCTGATCTGCGGCGCAGAGTGCAGCACTACGGTTACAAATATGACTACACGTGAGCAACGCTTGCCTCTTTGCTCTTCTTCCTGACTGACTCTCCTTTCTCTCTTTTGTTGTGTTACAAACAAACAGAAAGAAGAAGTTGGACAAATCGGCACACTTGGGACCTTTGCCTTCTTTTTGTAAAGACATAGTGGAACGACTGCTTTCGCGAGGCATACTTTCCCAAGCACCTGATCAAGTCATTGTAAATGAGGTAGGGCGATTCCGCTACTACTCTTTTGAGGCCTAACTAATAAGCATATCTCTCTTCGTCTCGACAGTACCTGCCAGGGCAAGGAATAAACCCGCACATTGACAAACCGGAGCTATTCCATGATGGGATCGTATCTGTAAGCTTGGGCTCTTCCTGCGTCATGGAGTTCAAGAACAGTGCTGGACAGAAACGACCTATGGCCTTGGACCAACGTTCCCTGGTACTACTGACAGGACCAAGCCGGTATGAATGGACTCATTCCATCCCCGCTCGACGAAAGGACAAGCTGCCCAATGGCCTCTCCTTCGAACGGAAGCGCAGGGTCTCCCTCACCTTTCGGCGGGTTATCTTGTGATGATGATGCTCATTTTTTTTAATATGGACCAAGGCTTTAGAAGAACAAAAGATAAACAAGTTAAGGGGTTTTTTTTATGTGATAGATTAACTACAAAACTATGACCATGACGCTGATGTTGTCGGTGCTTCCGTTTTTGAGAGCGTGGATTAAAAGTTTCTTTGCGGCAGCATCGGGCGTTTCCTCCTCCTTCACCAACTCTACAGCTTCCTGTTCATTACATACATCCCACAGCTGGGATTCATTACCAAAAAAAAAAAAAAAAACATCAGTAAGAGAGGAGAGAAAAGGAGAAGAGGAGAGAACGAATTGGGGTTGGGGTTGGGGTTGGGGGTTAGTGGGGGTTGGGGGTTGGGGGGGTTGGGGGTTGGGGTGGGCGTACGCCATCACAAGCAAGAATGAGGTGAGTGTCTGTCGGTTCCAGTTTGAGTTCCGAGGTGTAAGGGTCTCCGAGTACATAGGCTTTCATGGCGCAATCACCCAAAGAGCGAGTAACAGCAAGAATACCGTTCACCCTGTTTTGGGTGATGAAGCCGCCGGCTGCAAGCACTCGGCTGGCCTCACTCTCGTCTGAGGCTTTGTGTTCGTATGTCAGCACTGTCCCAGTTCCCGCCCGGCTGTTACCACCAGCATTGCCATCAGCGGAATAGTTACGTCATAGTTTGTCACCCAAAGGTGTTGGTAAAAAGTGCGGCATGTGAAAATAGATAGCGAGGAGGCAAGAAAGCATGAGTAGAGAGAGAGAGAGAGAGAGAGAGAGAGAGAGAGAGGAACGTTGAGAGCAGACCAAAGTACAGCACGGGCATCACCAGCATTAGCAACGTAAAGCCACCTCTCTTCACCTTTCTTCCGAACGAGGGCGGTGACAGTAGTGGTGCCAGCGTACATTATGTTATTTTCTTTGATCTGTTCGTCCGTTTTCTTGTAGGTGGCCTTCCAAGCCTCCTCTACATTGTCTGTGTGCTCTTTCAGTGCCTCTTCCAAGTTCTTTGCATTTTGTTTTTGGGTTAACAAGGAGTATTGTAAAAAAAGAATAGAGGGTGGTAGTTGTTACAATGTGGAATGACTTGGCCACAAACTCAACGGCTTGGCGCCCCCCGTGACCGTCATAAATAGCAAAATATCCTTGCGACTCGTCACCAGCGAACCCGTCCAGCACAACGTGTGCGTCCTAATTTTTTTTGTTTTTTTTTTTTGTAAACAAGAACGAAAATCGCACGAGAGATGAAAATAGAAAAAAGGAGTGTTAGTGAGTAGGAGGAATGGTAATGTGGCAGTTTTTTTTTAAAAAAAAAACAGAAAACCAAACCTCCATCGTTCTACGGTAACGGGCGTTACGATCAGCGGCCACGCCAACGGCTTTGACAGAAGTGAACGTCTTGCCCTCAGCACTCTTTGTAGTTTCACCTTGCATCGTTCGTGCTCGTTTGGGATTTTTGTCTTCTCCTTCCCTTGCAATATTTTTTTTAAGATTGTTGCGCGGAGCCAAGTGCTTCCGTCACCAGTGCAGTAGTTGTTAAGCTGTTGCTTGCCTCCCCCACCAACCGCCCGTTTTTCTTCTCCCCAATAAAACCATTTCAAGCAACCCTCAAGCGGTTGAATATACTCATGTCGTCGCGAAATGCCCCTCGGAGCTGCAGCTTCGTCAGCTGGGGGTTGGGGGAAGCTGATGGCTGTTCTTGTGGGAGCTCTGTGCTCGTCAAGAGCCATGGCATGGCTGGGATGTGCTTGCTGTTGCCAGAAAAGTTTTGGATCATGGTTGGTTCTATTCGTCTTCATGTTTTTATTGTTTTTCTTCTTCTTCTTCTTGTTCTTGTTCTTCTTCAGCTGCAGCTTCTTCTTAACGTTAGTTTGTAGGAGAGCGTTTACAGATTCGAGAGAATGAAGACAGTGTGATGAAGGACTTAATGTTTTGGTGTTGTTGTTCTTCTTCTGGTTGGTGAGGAAAAGAGAATGAACGAAAACAAATTTTTTTTTATACAAGCAAATAAACAAAAAAAATGTAGACTCATTCCACTGACAACAAAAAGGCAGGCAAGCAAGCAAGCAAGCAAACATAAAGTGGGGTAGATATCTCCCTTGGTCAGTGCGAACGGGTGGCGCAGCAGCAACAAACATGGTGGTTGGCTGGTGCAAGCAACCACGCAAAAACGGGTATACAGAGACGAAGGCAATAACGACTACTGGAGGTTTACTTGCTGTCGGCCCTGGCTTTGCGGACAGGGAGGTGTCGTGTGCCCTTCTCTTGGCCTGCGTGCTTGCTGTTCTGCGTGGTTCGGGGCTTGGGTTTGCTGGAATAGGTAGAGGCCTTCTGAGGCACAGCCTTTTGCTTTGTGGTGGTCTTCTTGGGGGCCGCCTTCTTCTTGGGAGAGGAAGCCGTCTTGGTTGTGGTCTTGGGCTTCTTCGTAGTGGTGGTGGTCTTAGTCTTTTTGCTGGAGGCAGAAGGCGACTTGGAGCGTCCGCGAACAGCAGGGCTCTTGGACCTAGACTTGGTGGTCTTGGGAGAGGGGGACTTGGAGCGTCCGCGGGAGGGGCTCTTGGCACGGTCCGTGGCGGAGGGGCTCTTGGACCTGGAACGTTTCTTGGTGGCGGCGGGCTTCTTGTCCTTCTTCTTCAGCTGGGCTCGCAGCTTGGGGGACAGACGGTAGGAGGCCTTCACCTTGACAAGCTTCTCCGAGTCTACCAGCCGCTTCAGCTGCAGCTTGAGGTTGCGCTCAAAGCTCTCAGGCAGGTCGGAGTACTCCTGTCGGAGGTACTTGGTGATGGCGGGCACGCTGGAGCCTGTCTTGTCATTGTAGTGCACCAGGGCCTGCGTTATCATTTCTTCGTAGCCAGGGTGGGCCTTTCCTGTGGTTTTAGCTGGGGCGCGAGGCATCTTCGTTGGTTTTGTTGGCTCGTTGTTGTTGGGCGATTTGGTTAGGATATGGGCGTGGTAACTTGAGGAAAGGGCACAAGAGAGAGAGGTGTGCTCAAGGTTTGTTGTTTGATGAAGCAACAAGAGAGAACCGTTGGAATAATAAAAAATAACGGCTTCCAGAGCCTAGGCAAAACTTCGTTAACGACCATTTAACGGTTAGGTGTTGTTGGTCTATCCAATCATCGCACGGCAAAACCGGAAAACTGGATTTTTTGGGCCGCTTTTCATTGGTCAAGCAATGTCTGCAAAAAACGCCCTTGGGGGTACTAAACTGTTGGACAACTCGTTCACGAATCGTGCTAGGGGGGCTGAAGAAGTACCCCTCGTTTAGGCTGCACAAAAACTGCTCCACATGAGGACCAACTGTGGTCGTGTCCACAGAGCCACCTTCTCTCCCCTTTCATGTGCGCAGATGAAAGGGGAGAGAGGGGATGAGCGAACGATTTTTTCGTTTATTATTTTCAAAAGTGCCTGCCTGACCCAGCCAACTACAAACTTGCTGCTTTGGTAGTCCGTTTTTTTATTCATCCGAGCCAGAGTCGGCATACGGGGTAGCAAATCTGTCGGACTCACGAGCCTCATCCCAGGCGTCCGTCTGCGAGAAAGAGAGCGAAGCAAGTTAGTACTACTACGCTACCCACCAAACGGGAAGAAAGGAGAGAGGAGGGATAGTTTACCCAGGAGGTAGGGCACATGGAGGAAGCAGCGCCTTGGAAATGCTTGCACTCGGGGTCATTTTCCCCCTTGAGCTTCACGCAGCGGTGATAATTTATGTAGAGAGACCAACAGTGTTTGGACTGGTTGGTGTTGGGGAAGTGGGGGTTGTAGCCTGGCGTTCGCACTTTGGTGGTGAAGTACTCCACCAATTTTTGCGCAGTGTCCACCTCGGCCGGAAGTTCCCACTCCTGCTCCTCTTCCTCCTCGGGTTGTTCCTCCACGCTCTCCTCCTGGTCCTCCTCTACCTCCTCCACGTCGTCCTCCTCATCAGCGCGCACCTTTCCGAAAAAGAAGGTTGGTCGTCCGAAAGACTTCATCTCTTCTCGCCCAGGTTTTATTTTATTTTTTTTGCTCGCGCTGCTTGTGGCTATTTTTTTTTTCTTGCTGCGGAAAGACGACCTCACCCCACCAGCGCCGCCAAAGCGAAAAAAAAAAATATCACTACATGACTCCTCAGGTTATTTAGCGAGAAATATTACGCCCACCCTAATAGACTTCATCTAGTTTGGTTAAGGGCTAAGCAAACCCAAACCTAACCAACCCTAAGTTGAGGGTTGCGGATGGGCTGTGTGTTCCCTCCCTCCGTTTTACTGGGTACCAGCAGCAGGTAGGGTGGGCAGGGTTGCAGCAGGGCATTCCAACACTCGCGCGGGAAATTGGGTGCGACTCAGAGTGGGGGTGGGCGGGGGGGATGCTCTGTGTACGTCATAATGCCACGACATTGAGGTGTTTACAGCACAGCAATTCATCATTGTGAAGCAACGAACTCGGTATAATGCCTCCCGCGTGCCTGGGTTTGGTGGGGAAACCAACCCCTATGCTGCACCAGCAGCGCGGTGGTACTGCCCAACCATGTAGCAAATTTTCAACCCTCCTCGAAGCGGATCTAAAGCAAAGTGCTCAGCACAGCAACACAAGGTTTTAAACAACCATAAAGCGTGCAGATCGCAGAGAGACGATCCTCCCGGCTAAAAAAGGTGAACAGTCGCCATGATACGTCCCTCCCGCAACCTCCCCATTTGAGCAATCGGCTCTTTACGCGAACCGCCACCACTTCCATAATAACACCTTGTTCGCGCAGGACCAGTTTTGGGTGCACCATTCGTTCACTCCCTTTCTGTCTTTTTGGTTAAAAAAAGCAGACTACTTGCTTGTGCCAACCTCCTTTCTTCCTTTTCTTCCGCTTGCTCTTGTTGGGGGGGTTTTTTTTTTGACGTTTTGTTTTTGTATTTTTCTTGTTGTTGTTGTTGTTGTTGGGGGGTGGTGGTGGTGGTGGTGGTCCTTCTTCTTCTTCTTCTTTGGTCTTGGATAGAACGAACGAAAGAAAAACAAACAAAGCCCAACAAAAAAAAAGGGGGTAGTAGTGGCTTAGAGAAGGGAAGGACCAAAGGACCTGCGTGGTCTGTGTAGCGAGCGAGCGAGGTTGAGCATGTCAGCGCCTCAGGTTTGTGTCCCCCTCGCGCTCCCATCAAAGTGAACGTTGAGTGAGAGAGAGAGAGAGTGAGAGATGTGTATGTAAATATGTGCGCGTGTGGGGTTATTAATGGAGACTGCTGCTTCACAAACTATTTGCAGAAGGCCAGCAACAAGGGCAAGAGAGTGCCGCCTCCCCTCAGTGGACCTCTGCCCAAATATACGAGGGCTCCACTATCAGACCTCCCCATCAAGAAGTCAGGCCCTCGCCGATCTTCCTCCTCTCGCTTCAACGAAAAGTCTAGGGCAAAGCTTGAGAGGCTTCCTGGTTTTCATGGTAATATCGCTTTGTTATTTTTATTTATTTTATTTATTTTTTTGATGCTATTTGTGTGTCTCTTCTTGTTCTTGCTTTTTTCTTTCTTTTTTGTTTTAAATGTGCGTTTTATCTGCATTTTTTATTTGTCTTTGCGTTTTTATGTGAGAAACTCTTCCTTTGGCATACGCGCTGGACTTCATTTTTTTTTTTGTATTCTCATACACAACGCCGGTGCTTTCCATTCTGCAGAGGTGCCCGAAGGCCAGAGGCAAGATCTGCTCGTTCAAAAGATACGGCAATGCTGCGTGGTCTTCGACTTTACGAACCCTCTATCCGATGCCGAAAGCAAAGAACTTAAGAGAGAGATATTGAAGGAGTTGGTTGACTACATTGCTGACCCTTCAAACAACACTCAAGTGCTGTCCACCAACATTTATAGCGAAGTTTTTCACATGGTTTCTTCTTTGTCCCTTCTATCCTCTCAACGTTCCTCCTTCTTGTTCTTATTTTCTCGTCTGGCCTCTCCTTCCATGCTTTCTGCTCTCCGCTCTTTCCTCTCTCACTTCCCTCTACTTATTACCTTTCCCAAACATATAGATTGCTGTAAACCTGTTTCGTCCACTTCCACCGCACATTAACCCAAGCGGGCCTGCATACGATCCAGAGGAAGACGAGCCCATTCTCGAAGAGGCTTGGCCTCATCTGCGGATCGTGTACAAATTCTTTTTACACTTTCTCGAGTCTCCTGCATTTGACACCAGTAGAGCGCAAGGAGCTTTGAGCACTTCCTGGTTGCAGCAGGTGAGGCATGCCTGTCCTAGTAACCACTTTCATTGAAGATGTTGTACTGACTATTGCACATTACAGTTACTGGCACTATTCGATAGCGAAGATCCTCGAGAGCGGGATTACTTAAAGACAACACTGGTAGGTGTCGTGGCTTGGTCTTTTGGTTCTCCTTCTGTTTTTCGTGTATGGAGCAGAGCAGGTTTGAAACCTGATAACTAACTTTGCTCCTCTTTGCATCTAATGACCAACAGCATCGCATCTATGGCCGTTTCTTGGAGTACAGAGCGTTTATAAGGCAGCAAATATGTCATATTTTCTACACATTTATTTATGAAACAGAACGTCACAATGGTATTGCGGAGTTGTTGGAAATATTGGGAACGTATGTCAATTGAGGGCTGTTGTGGTGCCCTCTTATTCTTGTTCTTTTTAGTGTTGTTCTTCTTCTTCTTTCATTCTTTTTTCTTTTCTTTTCTTTTTCTTTTCTTTTCTTTTCTTTTCTTTTCTTTTCTTTTCTTTTCTTTTCTTTTCTTTTCTTTTCTTTTCTTTTCTTTTCTTTTCTTTTCTTTTCTTTTCTTTTTCTCATTTACTTATTTTCTTCCATACGTTCGGCAGCATTATTCATGGCTTTGCTCTCCCTTTAAAAGCGGAGCATATTGGCTTCCTCAAACGGGCATTACTGCCCTTACACAAAGTGCATTCGGCTGGTATCTACTTTCCTCAGCTGGCATACTGTGTTTACCAATTCCTTGAAAAAGATCCTTCCCTCACGTCACTGGTATGTTGCGCTTGTGTCTTATCTCGGTTTATTATCTGTGTACGAGTTGCTTTGTTCGTTTCTCATATGAGATTGTGCTTTGTAGATCTTCAAGAGCATACTTAAGCACTGGCCTGCTGTCAATAGCCCAAAGGAGTTGATGTTTATAAGCGAAGTGGAAGAAATATCCTTTCCTATACATTTATTGCTTTACTTTGTTTTTCGAATTCTAGTCTCGTACCATCTTTAACACATACTCACTTGTTAACTATTGTTGAGGAAGACCAGCTGGACGAACTCATAGTACCTCTTTTTAAACGCTTGGCTTCTTGCATGTGTTCTCCGCACTTCCAAGTAATTTTCCCACTTTCGTTTTATTCGTTTCATAACGTTCTTTTGACCGAACTCAACCTATACATAGGTGGCTGAAAAGACGCTGGGAATGTGGAGGAAAAAGAAAGTACTCCTGGAAATCACAAGAGATCGCCTTCATATAGTTCTACCCATCGTTTATGGCCCTTTGTACACAAACTCAAAGAAGCATTGGCACAGGTCTGTTTCTACATTCTTGCATCCGTTGTTCGTTGTTATAGAGAGATTGACAACCCAACCTGCAGAGCAGTGAAGGTTATGTCATTGAATGCTTTGCGGCTGTTTATGGAAATGGACAACGAGCTATTTGCTCAGTGTACAGCTAAGTTTAGAAAGGACTTCATAGAGTATGTAGTTAAATTAGCTATCTTCCTTTTTTGCCTGTTCCGCTGACATCTTGCCCTCTTCTTTCACCTGCGCTTCACTTTGCAGGAACAAGAAGAAAAATGAAGAAAGAAACCAAATGTGGGCAGTGGTTGAACGACTTGCCGATAGTGAAGACACAACAGGGCCAGCTCTCGCTATACCTTCTCCATCAGGCGGAACAACGGTAACGAGTAGCGTCACCACGGAGACTGAAGGTGGGGTGGATGACGTGATAAGAGCGTTAACAGACAGCCACAAAACGAGAGAAAAGACGAGACCAAGGCGTAAATCACTTCTTCCCATCGATGCGCTAACTTTGGAGGCTCTACAAAGCCATATCGGTTTGGATGAAAGTGTAAATGGCCAAAATGCACGACGGCCGGCTCCTTTGAAACCTGGCGAAGAAGAGGAAGTGGACGACGAGGAGCAGGAAGAGGAAGACTCTGATGAGGACTATTCTGAAGAGGACTATTCTGATGAAGAGGATGAAGATGATGACGACGCGGAAGAGGAAGATGAGGAAGACGAGGAAGATTATTAATGTTTCTAATGCAGCTAGTGACGATGTAAAGAATTCCTGAAGGGAGACTTTTTTTTGTTGTGAGCAACGAACGGACTGGCAGGATTGGAAAAAAGCAAGCAAGCCACATTTTTTAATAGCCAAATAGGACAGGGAGAGAGAGAGAGAGAGAGAGAGAGAGCCGTTGAGCTCTCGTTGGGAAAAGATCCAAGCAGTACAGGCAGAGCGGTGGCGACAGGAAGCACCGCAATAATTTAACAAAAAGCTCACTTGTGCTCGGTAAAACGAAGCCTGTCCAACAATTCCTGTGATTCTCGTTTCCTTGTAATGACGTACCTCTGCATTTGGGACTGGAACTCGCGCAAATTGATCTTTGAGCCAGTGCTCTGTTGTTCGCGTGAAGAAATGGATGCAAAAAAGTAGATTAGCAAGTGTTTTACAAAATGGAGAGAGAGAGAGAGAGAGAGAGAGAGAGAGAGAGAGACGGGAACCTTGAGCCACGGGTGCTGCAGTGCCTCTTTGGCATTCATCCTCTTGCTTGGTGATGTAAGCAGTTGGCTAATGAAGTTTTTGGCTGGACCAATACATGTCAGTTATCCAGGTGAGAGAGAGAGAGGGAGAGGGAGAGGGAGAGGGAGAGGGAGAGGAGAGGAGAGGGAGAGGAGAGAGAGGGAGGGAGAGGGAGAGGGAGAGGGAGAGGGAGAGGGAGAGGGAGAGGGAGAGGGAGAGGGAGAGGGAGAGGGAGAGGGAGAGGGAGAGGGAGAGGGAGAGGGAGAGGGAGAGGAGAGGAGAGGAGAGGGAGAGGGAGGAGAGGGAGAGGGAGAGGGAGAGGGAGAGGGAGAGGGAGAGGGAGAGGAGAAGAGGAAGGAGGAGAGGGAGAGGGAGAGGGAGAGGGAGAGGGAGAGGGAGAGGGGAGAGGGAGAGGGAGAGGAGAGAGAGCCACGGAGGGATGGGAAGAAAAGAACACTGCCTTCTGCATTTTAGCTGGTCAATTTCTTCACCTGAGAGAGAGAGAGAGAGAGAGGGAGGGGGGAGGGAGGGAGAGAGCAAAGAGAGAGAAATGGCAATACCTTCTGAAGAGATGGGATCCCAATAGGGAGAAGGGAAACTGTACTCTCCCTTAATTACCACTTGCAGCAAAGCACGGACCGAGTCGGCGTGGAAAGGAGGAAAACCGCACAGCCTGATGATGATCACCACAAGATAATGGATTAGAAAGGAGAGCGGAAAGAAGAAGAAAGAGCATAGAAGGAAGTGTAGCTATATGCGTACAGGATGTAGGTGATCACTCCCACGCTCCACATGTCTGCACAATAAAATGCACACTAAATGAATGAGGGAACAACAAGAACAACCACAAGAGGGTGGAATACGAACCGACTTCTTTGTCATAACCTCCGGAGGACTGCAGAACCTCCGGTGCTGCGGTTTGAGATATAAAAGTTCACATAAAGAGATTCGGGAATGAGTTTTACTTTCATGGCCAAAGCCATGGATGGAGGATACGTACCAACATAGGCGGGAGTACCACATGCCGTTTGCATCAGCTTTTGTGAGTCTATGAAAGAGGATAGACCAAAATCGGCAATCTTGACCTCCGCGTCATCGTCTTTGCTCTTCAGCAACAAGTTCTCTGGCTGCATTACATGTATGTTAGTTAGCAGGTTTGAGAGAGGAGAAGAGCTACGAGAGAAACAGGGAAGTAGAGAAGATGAAGAGTGGCATGGACAGACTTTAAGGTCACGATGGGCAATATTGTTGGTATGCAAATAGTGGACACCGCGAACGATTCTTTTCACCAATTCTTTAGCGTCGTCCTCCGAGTAGGAACCTTTCTGAACTATACGATCGAACAGCTCTCCGCCAGTAACACTTGTTGTTGTATAGAGTAAGAGTAAATTTCATTCCAGTAAACGGAGAGAGAGAGAGAGAGAGAGAGAGAGAGAGAGAGATGACGTACAGCTCCATCACAAACAAGAACTTATCGCCGGCATCATACAAGTCTTTAAGGCAAACGATGTTAGGATGGTCCACTCTGATGAGGATCTGTATCTCACGGTCGAGGTTCTTTTTGAAGTTTTCAGAGACATTCCTTTTGTCCACGACCTTGATGGCCACTTCCTCTCCAGTTTCTCGGTTCCTTCCCAGCCGCACCACCGAGAACGCACCACTGTATATTTGTTTGTCAGTTTCTCCATACTTTAAGAAACAACTAAAAGAGAAAATAAAGAGACGAGGAGAGAGAGAGAGAGAGAGAGAGAGAGAGAGAACGAGAGAGCAAAGAGCGAAGAAGAAAAGGGAGAAGAGGAAAAAAACGTACGAGCCAAGTTCCTCTTTCATAACTTTATATTTTCTCTTAAAGGCGGCAAAGTTGCGCTGCGGGTTGGTGCTAAGGCCATCGCTAAAGTCTCTGGAACTGTTGGCAAAAGAGGAGGTGGAAGAGGAAGACGAAACGGGGCTGTCCGAAGAGGAGCTCTCGCTCAATCGTTCTTTGTCCTTTTTGTCTTTGCCCTTGCCCGAGTCTTTCTTGTCTTTCTTGTCTTTCTTTTGGAACTATTGTTTCAAAAGTGGGGAGGAGGAGAGGGATGAGGTTAGTTTGCCAGAGCAAGCCACCACAACAACAATAATAAGCTTCGTGAGGTGTTCTGCAAGAACTAACTCCTGCTTCCCAGAACCATGCAAACAAAAGATAATGGGAGAAAGAAAAGCAAAGGAGGAAAATGAGGAGGGGCGGGCCAAAACACCAACCATTGTGATGATCTTTTCTAAAGCTGCAGAAGAAGGAGAGCGGTGCGGAAAGAAATAACTAAGAGGAGGAAGGGCCAACAGGAGAGAAGGAAAGGGGCCAAACAAAAAAAATTATAGTCTGTTTGGGTTGGTTGGCGGGGAGCCAGCCAGGTGTCAAGAAAAGCTTTCGCCTGCAGCACCACAATTTCGCGCAATTTACGCTGAATCGGATCGCCCCCACCTCCTAGCGCCATAGCTTGCGCGGTACACATCGTAAAAATGGCGATTATGGTCCTAGGGATCTGGGTAGCTTAATAGGTAAAGCGCCGCACATCGATTAACCGCGGGATTGTGAGTTCAAGTCTCACCCTGATCCCTTTTTGTTTTTTTTCCCTTTTTTTTTTTTTCTTTGCCAATGGACGGACTCTCTGTCCCCAAGCCTCTTACCGAGGGCTTCTTGCTGGTTACTTCACGCAAAGAGCTTTGCTTCCTTGTGCCGCTGTGCCTCCCCATGACCACAATTGCGACACTGCATGCAGACAGGCAGGAGCCCAAGGGGTGTACCCGTGCTTATATTCTTTTTTTTTTTGGGTAACGAAAGTTTCTTATTCACAAGAAGCCAAGTTTTATTGTGTAGTGCCTTGCTTTCTTTGGTTTACTGAGCAGAAGAAGCGCCTCCTTCCCTAACTAAGCTGTGCGTCTTTCCAGTCTTTGCAATGGCGGCCAGCATATCACCAACAGAGGCCGTTCCTTCCGTGATCACTTGGTTCTTTTGGTGATCACAACGCACACTCGTCACGCCTTTTTTTTTTTGTCCCAGAACAGAATCGTAGACATGAATAAAGAGGGAGTGGGAAGGTAAGTGGAAGGGCAAGAGGGAGATGAGACAAACCTGGAACCTTGCTGAGCACAGCTGTGACCGCTTTCTCACATCCTCCACACATCATGTCAACGGAAAACTCCACCTAAGTAAGCAGAGAATAATGGAGCAGTACAATGGGCATGGTCAGTGTACTCACAGGGAGAAGCAGTTCACAAAGCACAAGGAAGGAGGGAGGGTTGAACGTGTGTACCTGTCTGCTAGCGGCCATGGTTAACAACTCTGCAACGTTTCTTGCTATTGTGTGTTCTTTTTTTCGCTTGGCGTGTTTTTGTTTTGCAGCCAAAACAAAAAGGAGAAACACCACCCCCCTCATATACTAGAAAAGACGCAACAACCCCAGACAAGAAACCCCCTCCCTCAGCGAAGATAGAGAGTACAGAGAGGAGAGAGAGAGAGAGAGAAACAGCGACGTCTATCTCCCAACAAAAGGAAGTGCTATAAAAAAACGCTCCACTGCAAACGGGAAACAACAGAGGCAGGGTAGCAAACGAGGCAAACATAAAATAAGAGAGGTTGTTTTTGTGAAGGTTTTGTTGGTGCTTGTTAGGTTCGGAAAAAATAAGTAGACACAAAAGTAAAGAAAAAAAAGACAGCGCTGTGCTTCCAGTCCTTTACTTCTTGCCAGTCTTCTTGGCACCCTTGCTGCCAGCCTCCCTCTTGTTGACCTCCTTGATAACACCGACGGCCACGGTCTGACGCATGTCACGGACAGCGAAACGACCAAGAGGGGGGTACTCAGCGAAGTTCTCCACGCACATGGGCTTGGAGGGGATGAGCTTAACCATGGCGGCATCTCCGCTCTTCACGTTCTTGGGGGCAGCCTCGAGCTCCTTACCAGAACGCCTGTCGACCTTGGTGATGAGCTCAGCGAACTTGCAGGCAATGTGAGCAGTGTGGCAATCCAACACGGGGGCGTAACCAGCGTGGATCTGACCAGGGTGGTTCAGGATGATGACCTGAGCAGTGAAGTCCTCGCACTCCAAGGGGGGATCGTTCTTGGAGTCACCAGCGACGAAGCCACGGCGGATGTCCTTGACGGAGACGTTCTTGATGTTGAAGCCAACGTTGTCACCAGGGGTAGCCTGGGGGAGGGCCTCGTGGTGCATCTCAACGGACTTGACTTCAGTGGAGATGCCAGAGGGGGCGAAGGTGACGGTCATGCCGGGCTTGAGAACACCAGTCTCAACACGGCCGACGGGCACGGTACCGATACCGCCGATCTTGTAGACGTCCTGAAGGGGCACACGGAGGGGCTTATCGATGGGCCTCTTGGGGGGCTTGATTTGATCCAAGGCCTCCAACAAAGTGGGACCCTTGTACCAGGGGAGCTTGTCAGAGCGCTCAATCATGTTGTCACCAGTCCAGCCGGAGATGGGGATGAAGGGCACACGCTCGGGGTTGTAGCCGACCTTCTTCAGGTAAGCGGAGACCTCAGTCTTGATTTCCTCATAACGCTTCTCGGAGTAGTTGACGGATTTGTCGTCCATCTTGTTGATGCACACGATCATCTGCTTGACACCCAAGGTGAAGGCCAAGAGAGCGTGCTCACGAGTCTGACCGTTCTTGGAGATACCAGCCTCGAACTCACCCTCACCGGAGGCGATGATGAGAATGGCAACGTCAGCCTGGGAGGTACCAGTGATCATGTTCTTGATGAAATCACGGTGTCCGGGGGCGTCGATGATGGTGAAGTAATACTTGGGGGACTCGAACTTCCAGAGGGCAATGTCGATGGTGATACCACGCTCACGCTCAGCCTTCAGTTTGTCCAAAACCCAGGCATACTTGAAGGAGCCCTTGCCCATTTCCTTGGCCTCCTGCTCGAACTTCTCGATGACACGCTTATCGATACCACCGCACTTGTAGATCAAGTGACCAGTGGTGGTGGACTTGCCGGAGTCGACGTGGCCGATCACGACCAAGTTTACGTGGGTCTTTTCCTTTCCCATTGTGTAGTGATTTTTTTTTTTTGACGGAAGGTCCGAGTGTAAGGCTAGCAAGGGGGTGTAGTAAAGCAAGTACTAACAAGCGAAGAAAAAGAAGAAAAAAAAGAAAAAAAGGGAGTTGAGGTAGGCCTCTTTTTATCCCCTGACGACAAAAAATCACTCTCGCTGGGCATTGGTGGAAAGGTTGGTACTGAGAAATTCTTCGGAAACAACTCCGAATGACGTGTTTCTTGCTTTGTTCTGGTTGGTCGGTTCGTTTTTAGGACACACTTGACGCGGGATTTACCCCTATTTTCTGCTTCCTCCGCGAATAAACAGTGTCCATGTTTTTTGGCTGCTGGTTGAGGGGTTGTCTTCCGAAATTTTCCGGTGGGAGCACAAAATGACCAGCTTTTGTGGTTTGGGTATGGTGTCGACGTATTTTGCTTTTTGTCGACGGCAGATCTACTGTTTTTCAAAGCTCAGACCTGGTTGGCCAACATCTCTGAAAAAAATTTACCCTCTGCGATAGAATTGATAAAATCAGGCCAATAGGGAGGGGCCGGTGTTTGTCTTTTCATTCCTTTTCTACGCCTCATAGAAAAAATCTAAAGCCTTGAAAAAGACCTCCCATTTGAGATTTGTTTTTTGGTTGGTGTGGGTTTGGCCGCAAAAATAAAACCAAAAGCGAAAGAAAAAAAAAAGGTGTTGCTCCTTGTCGGCTCTCTTATTTGTTTAGGGGGAGCAGGAGGAAAAGAAGAGAAAAGCAAACAAGAAAGAAGGAGCGGGGAGCCGTCTTTTTTTCTCCAGAAGTCTCTGCTCTTCTTGTCGGAGGTGAATTAGAGGAGGCGATAGCATCACAAAAGAAACGGGATGCATCTCAGAAGCATCAAGCTTGTTTTTCTGTTTATAGGATTTTTGGCTTTGAACATCAAAGGTGAGTGTTTGATGCTTTTTTTCGCAGTACGCAGAAGGGGAAGCGAAGGTGTCTGTGTTTGAAACTTGGTCAAAATCAAGAAGAGAGCAGCGAAAGATGAGCGGCGGTTGACGGAGAAGAGAGCAGAAAGACGTACAAGCAAAGGAAAAGATGTTTCTATTTAAAAGATCTGCGCAGGCTTCCTTCAAACTCTTCTCTTTTCTGCTTTGGCAGCTCGAGACGTTTTCCACTTCCTTTTGTTGGCCAAAGATTAACTTGTTTTTTACTTTTTTCTTTTGCTGAAAACAAATAGCTCAATCCGCATGCACAACGGACTGCAATACTCCAGTTGGAGGTTATGGGTTGACATCGCTCCTGTTTGATCCCACAACGCAGGTGAAACCGGCCTCGCTCAACATCGAGACTTCCGCCTACGACACATGGCAATCTTTCACAGTGGAGGCTTACATCCATCTGGCCAACATCCCAAGGAACCAATGGACAGAGCGTCCCATTGCCTTTAAGGGAGCTTTCAACCCAGACACCATTCCGGGTCAGGAGAACAACGGTCTGCTGTTCTCAATGGAATTCTTGTTGGACGTTTCCGAGAGGGGTACTCTTCGCTTCAGGATGGGAGGAGACGTGGGTTATGGTTTTGACTTGGAGAGCGACCGCGAGGTGCCCTTGGATCAGTGGGTACACGTCGCTGTTTCGGTGAACTACGTGGATGCCATCGCTGCCATCTACATTCAAGGAGAGGCGGTCGGCACCCAGAGGTGGTTGTTGGAGGAGCCCGATGGACCTTACAGAGATGCTTACCTTAACACCGCTGAGCTCATTCCCAGAAGAGCCACCGGCAGGATTCAGCTCGGTCTCTACCAGCCCCTCTTTGCCGAAGTTCCTCGCCGGTTCAACGGTCGCATCGACGAGGTGCGCATCTGGAGCCGCTGGTTCAGCAACGATGAGCTCAAGGCCGCCGTCGGCAAGGGCCTCTTGGGCGACGAGCAGGGCCTTCTTTCCTACCACCCTTTGAACGAAGGTTCCGGAATCAACGTAACTTCCCCTTGGCCCGCCAGCGGATCAGGTTACCTCCCCATCAATGACGTGCAGACAGTGCCCACCGTCAGGGGCCGAGTGAGTCCTTACTCCAACATCTGGGCCAGTAGCGAGCTCGCCGTGGAGCCCCCTCACGTGCCCTACATCGCAAACACTGAGAGGGAGTTCGTCCTTTACGGCATCGTACCAGCTTCTTTTACTCCCAATCGTCCCTCTCGGGGCTACCGTGGTCTCAGCTACGAGTTCCTCAGCCTTCCTGCCAACGGCACTCTCTTCCATGAGGGTATTGCCATCGATAGAGAGGGTCTCCAGATCACCGGTGATCCCAACTTCCCTGTCTTGACCTGGGTCCCTGACGTTAACTTCTTTGGCACCGTCAGCTTCGAGTACAAGGTCATCAGCACCGTACCTCGTGAAAGCCGGCCGGTGACCGTCACCCTCTACTCTCCTCTTACCTTGGACGACTATCGCAGCGGCTGTGACAACGAGCCCTTCAGTCAACTGGAGTTGGACGAGTGCAATGAATGCGGCGGCAACGGCACCTCCTGCGCTGGTTGCGATGGTGTCCCCAACTCTGGGCTGGAGTACGATGACTGCGAAGTCTGCAACGGTGGAAACAGGGATCTCGATGTCTGTGGCGTCTGCTTTGGAAACGGGACTGAGTGCCTCGGCTGTGACCGCCGACCCTGGTCCGGGCTGGAGCTGGACGAGTGCGGCGTCTGCGGTGGCAACGGAGACAGCTGCAGGGGTTGCGACGGAGTGCCAGGCAGCGGGGCCGTCATCGACGACTGTGGTTACTGTGGTGAAAACAACGAGCGCTGCCCTCTTGGCTGCGACGGTGTCCGTGGCTCCGGCAAGGAGTTTGACGCCTGCAACATCTGCGGCGGAGACGGGTCCAGCTGCGCCGGCTGTGATGGCGTGCCCCAGGCCGACCCCGCCCTGAGGACCAGGTTCGACGAGTGCGGCGTCTGCGGCGGCAACGGCACCACCTGCGCTGACTGCGATGGCATCCCCAACGGTCCCAACCCACCCAACGTCTGCGGCAGCTGCGAGGGAGACCTCTCTTGCCTGGACTGCAACGGCTGTCCCTTTGGTACGGCCGTCAGAGACGCCTGCGGCGAGTGCGGCGGCAACAACAGCACCTGCAAGGGCTGCGATGGCATTCCCAACTCTGGGCTGGAGAAAGACATCTGCGGTGAATGCGGCGGCAACGGCACCTCTTGCATAGGCTGTGACCCCGAGGTCCCCTGGTCCGAGGTCGACGCCTGCGGCGAGTGCAACGGCGACAACAGCACCTGCATGTGCGTCTATTACCGTGACTTCTCTCTGGCCCGGATGGACTGCG
This sequence comes from Balamuthia mandrillaris, assembly GCA_031835245.1. NCBI lineage: Eukaryota > Discosea > Longamoebia > Balamuthiidae > Balamuthia > Balamuthia mandrillaris. Next base: position 65,992 of record JAVKOQ010000054.1, on the reverse strand, counting down.
TCCTGCTGGAGTTCACCTCCCGTAACACCCTGAACCTCATCGAGGACCTCCTCTCCATCCTCGATGACACCCAGTCTGCGCTAGACTCGGCCGAGCTGGGCGACTTTAACGACATCATCGGCGAGGAGATCCGCTACCTCAACGACTTTACGACTGACTGCGCGGACGGCTTCTGCGCCACCATGTCTGCTCTCATCGAGGAGTTGGTGATAGCGTAAGGATAGATATTGTTTTGAAAAAAAAAAAGAAGACAAACCAGAAACGTTTGTTCATCCACCTTTCACAAGGGTTTTGGTTTGTGTAAGCCTTTTTTTTTTGCTGAATGTGTTTGTTTGTTGATGGTGGGTGGTGTTGGTGCAGGCTGGGTGTTCTCTTTTCTTCTCTATAAACCTCGAAAAAAAAAAAAATGATCCATTTGTTTGGTGTTCTCCGTTCTTTCGCTTCTCTCTCTCTCTCTCTCTCTCTCTCTCTCTCACTCTTCGAGAGGGAAAAAAGGTGTGTGAAAGAAGAAACGATAATAGGTTTTTGTTCAAGTTAATAACGAAAAAAAAAATACAAGATAAAACAAAAGCGAGTTGCAAGGGAATAAGTTACGTTTTACAGAAAGGGTGTCATAAGAGGAAGGAAGAGGAGGAGGAAGCAAAGGTATCATTGTCGGGATTCGCAGAGACACTCATCAAGCCAGGCGTTTCCGCAACGTGCATCATCAGCACTTGCTGCTTGTCCGCTGAGGCAACAGAAGACAAAGGCAAGGATCCTTTGCCCTGTTGATGTGGAAGAAGAACGGTATCCATCGGCTGTGGTTGTTGCGATGGGTTGAAGGTGGAAGTGGAATGTTTGGCCTTTGTGGAATGCATCGTTGTCTGGTTGAGCTGCTTCTGCATATGTTGTTGATTGTCCATCTGCGCAAAGACTTGTTGCTGCTTCTTCGCCTCCTCGCCAACGACGATAACATCGTTTTGTTGAGGATAGTCGTTGATGCTGCACAGGGAACGGGTCGTGCGGAAGGCAAATGCATCCACAGGAGGATGTTGAAGAGCCTCTTCCTCCGCGATGCTCTCGTGATGAAGTGAAGAAGAAGAAGGAGAAGGAGGAGAGAAGGATTGCAACATGTTGGCAGGAGGTCTAACCTCTGCTCCGGAAGATAGAGTTGGCAAAAGGTATTGTTGATATTGCTGTTGATCCCGCAGCATCATCAACGTGGAAGGGAAGAGAGCAGAGCCAAGTGTCATAGAAGAGGTGGATGAAGTCGGCCACATGAAGCTCATCATCGGATTGAAGAACAAGCCAAATGAAAGCAGGAGAACCTAAAAATAAGTGCTGGTTAGAATTAAAGGAAGAATAAAAGGGGACCAAAAAAAATATCGTACCAGAAGGAAAGTGCCACGAACAGCAGCCGTGCCAGAACTCCTTAATGGTTTATTGTCGGGACGAGTAGACGAGGGCACAGCTTCTACAGCTGTTACTGAAGTCTCTACATCGATTGGCTCCGGCTTGATGTTGGCAGAGGAAATAGAAGTTGCCTTCTTCAAGGCAGAAGTCAAGTAAGACACGTTTTGCAGCAAGCCTTGAAGCCGATGAACTTGTTGCTGGAGCTCTTGGTTTTGGTTGCTGAGCTGGTCGACCTGCTCTTTTAGCGTTTCCTTCTCTTCCGTCAGGAGGTTGACCTTGTCCTCCATCTCCTCCAGGTGCATGCGCTTTCGCTTGCGAGACAAGGAGGCCGACTCCCTGTTCTTGATCAACCGCCGTTGCCGCCGAATGTCCTTCTCCTCAAGTGGAGTTAGCGGTCGTATCTTTCTTAGATTGGCTGCATATTCTTCCAGCTCTGTTTTCATTATCATTTTTGTTAATGCGAGAACGAGAAAGAAGGAGAGAGAGAGAGAGAGAGAGAGAGAGAGAGAAGACGGTACCAGCGCTAGATAGTTTCAATAATTCCTTTCTTGGTAGTGACACTGCTGTTTGCAAGGGTGCTGTGTGCCATAGAAAAAGATAGCATTAACAAAAGAACAGGAGAGAGAGAGAGAGAGAGAGAGAAGAGGCTGCTTACGAGCAGAGGCTGTCTTTCTTGTTCGTTTACGCTTGCGTGTGTTGTTTGACTCTGAACCCTCTTCCTCCTCCATCGCTTTGGTTCTTTCGTTTGCAGAAGCATCAGAAGAAGAGGACAATGGAGAAGACAACGACCGAGCCGCAGAGGAGGCTGCTACTGCTGTCCCTTGAGAGGGCTGTACAAAAGGGAATGGCTGGCCTTTTGTTGCTGCTTCTTCCTCTTCCTCTTGCAATGTACCGCTAGACGTGAGATCGATGACGGGACAAGAAGAGGGAGCAACAGAAGTAAAATCAGCAGGGTTGTGTTCGACGGTGAAGAGGGCTTGACTGAGGTATTGAGGACTGCCGTCAGGAGAGGACTCCTCGGCAGCAGCAGCAGCAGCAGCAGCAGCAAAGTTGGAAGAGCCAACTCCCAAGAAAGAAGAGTGCTCCTCCACAAAGGAAGCCGGAGAGGTGGGGAACGACGTTCCTCCCTCGCTGCTCTCTTCCTCTCCTTCCGACGAAGCTGAAGATGTTGAACAAGGCGACGAAGAAGAAGAGGTGACAACGATCGGTGGAACCTCAAGACAACCTTCATAGCTTCCGCCTTCCGAGAGGTTCAACCACGAGCCACAATCCCAGGTCGTAGTCGCCGCTGCCGCAGCTCCATTGTTGTGTTGTTGGTAGTAAGGAAGAGAACTCGCTTGACCAACAGTGTTGTGGTCAGAGAACATGTCTTCCAGCCCACCCTCAACGGCAGTGACGGAGGCCGCAGAGGAGGGAGCCAATAGTTCCTGAAGGAGGCTGAGGGAGCGGTCCTCCTCTTCCTCCTCCAGCTGAAAGTGTTGTGTGGAGTTGGGGTTGTGGTGGCAGGAGAACCCATAGAGAAGGTCCTGCTGAGAGGAGGACAGCGGGTTGCCGCCACCCAACAACGTCTCTAAAGAGTCCACATCCACCTCTTGTTGCTGCTCCTCCATCACCGCCACCAGCATCGCATGAGAAGCTTCGTCGCCCCCCATTTCGGTTGGCTTGTTTTTTTTTTTTTAAACTTTTGTTGTTGATTGTTGAAAACAAAAGAAAAAGCAAGTAGGAAGTAAGTAGTGTTGGGTGTTAACTGAGGATGGGAATGAATCAGAAGTAGCAGCGGTGGTTGGTGAGGGTCTTTTTGGTGAAAACGAAATGTGGAAAAGTTCCACACGCCCCCCGTAGCCAACCAAAAGGCAACACCGCGGCAGGGAAATGTGTGGACGTGGCAACTCACCTGAGGGGTCGTTTTCCATGACGTGGAACCTCCCAACGACGTCAATTGTTGCGCCTTTTCTTCAGTGTTCTTGCAGGAAGATCGAAGGTTACGGGGAACTCAACAATTGCACGAATTCAGGTGGATGCGTGCAGGTTTTGTGTAGCAGATAACGATCTTCATTTTGTAATGAATTGATTGCATAATTGGGTTCTGGCTCAATTATGCAATCAATAACAGTTATCATTAACAGAATACTGCGTTGTGTGTTTTTTCTTTTTTTTCTTTGACCCCGAAGCGGAAGGAATGCCCAGAGAAAAAAAAGGAGGCTCCAAGAAAGAAAAGAAAAGCACCAGCAGCAGCAGCAAAGATAAGAAAAGCGGAAAGAAGAGCGGCAAGAAAGAATCCACCGTCACTCCCCCTCCTCAACCCGCCCCACCCTCTCAACCCCCTACCTGTACGTCTATTCTCGTCGTCCAACCCTATTTTTTTGTTTTTCTTAACTTTGCTCTTTCCCTCTGACTAAATGACAGTAAGAACTGTCCCCAAAGAGTTTCAAATGGCGAATAACGGTTAGTTTTTTTCTTTCTTCCGGTTTGTGTTTTCTCTCTTTCTAAACTTGATTTCTTTTTTATTTTTACAAAATAGATGACTTGAGCCTGGACGGAATCCTGGACTCGATGATTGCCGCTTTGGATGACCAACACATTTCCCCTTCTTCCAACAGTACCAGTCGAAACCCCGCTTCTTCTACAGCTCGTGCGCAGCCCGCTCCCCCTTCTGGCGCTCCCTCTGCTACTGCTTCGGGCCTTCACACCCCCGCCTCTCGTGAATCCGTTCCTGGTTTGTTTTTTTCAAGACTTTTCCTTTTTTTCTTTTCCTTTTTCTATTCTTCTCTTCTCTTCTTCTCTCTTCTCTTGGTCTTTTCTTCCTTCTGCCTTCACCTTTCTTCTCGTCGTTTCTCTTTCTCTTTCCCTCTTTCGTCGTTTCTCTTTCTCTTTCTCTTTCTCTTTGTGAGTGTAACTCTAAACAACATTTTTTTTTAAAAATATAAACAGGTTCTCAAATAATGGCCGAAATAGAGAAAATGTACGATGATATGAGCGTGGATGACCTTATGAAGGAGCTGCTCAAAGAGTCAGGCGGAGGAGAGACCACCATTCCCACCCCCTCCACACCCGAATACACTTCAGCACCTTCTGCGTCCACATCGCAGAGCATCCCTTCTTACCCTGCCTCTTCTCCTTCTTCTGGTTATTCATCTCAACCCCAACAAGCATTCACCAGCAGTGGCCCTATGCAAGCTCAAATCGGAGTTTCAGGCTATAATAGCCCTGGTGGAAGTGGTGTTTATGGTAGCACCGGCAGCAGCAGCAGCGGCGGCAGCGGAGGACCATCTCCTTACAACAGTGGAGGAGCTCCGTATAATGGTGGAGGATCGCCCTATAACAGCGGAACCTATAATATTGGAGGAGGAGTGCACCAAGTCCTGCCTCATGGTGTGCAACATCCTCAGCAGCAGCCACAATCACACTATCCGCCTCCTTATGTTCAACCTCAACGAGCTGTCCTGTATGCCGACAATCCTACTCCTGCTGGCTTGCAACCTCGCATGCTTGGTTCTCCCGATGTACATTCTTTTCTCTTGCCTTATGCTTTCTTGTCGCTTGTTTGTCTTCGAGTTTATTGACCATGAATGCAAAGACATACACCAACACAGGCTTTTCACCGGAGGAACGAGGTGGAGGCAGCGTTGGAAGAGGAGGATTGTCAGCAGAGGAAGCCATGGCTCGCAACGTCAACGTCAACAACTTAGTCTTTGAGAGCTCCACTCAAAGATATGAACTTGCTCGCAGCGGTACTTTCCCTCTTCTGCCTCTGTCGTTCTTTTCCATCCCGTGCTTCTTCTTGTTCTATTTCTTGTCGTTCTTGTGCTTGTTTTTGTTCTTGTTTTTGTTCTTGTTCTTGTTCTTGTTCTTGTGCTTGTGCTTGTTCTTGTGCTTGTTCTTGTTCTTGTGCTTGTTCTTGTTCTTCTTCTTCTTCTTCTTCTTCTTCTTCTTCTTCTTCTTCCTCTTCTTGTTCTTCTTGTTCTTCTTGTTCTTCTTCTTTTTCCTCATTGTTTTTTCCAATTAGACTTTGAGTTGGCATTGATGCATGAGATTCGCAACGTTCGCAAGAATCCAAGGTACTATGCACAGATTCTCATCAACAACTATCGTCCTTATTACCGCGGTACCTTTCTTTCTGCTCTCACTGGTGTCTCCTAATGCCTTCTAAACATTTTTTTTTGGCCATCATCGTAACAGGTAACGTGTTGAGAATCCCAGGTCAACCTGGAATGATGACTCATGAAGGCGTCTTTGCTTGCGATGATGCCATTCGCTTCTTGCAAACTTCTGAACCGCTTTTTGGAGAGATAGAGGTTGACTTTGGAATGAGTCTTGCCGCCAAAGGTAACAGCTTTCTTCTTTTTTCCGGTTCTTTGATTCTAAAGCACAATTTGTTTACTTTTTAAAGAGGCTATAAGCGAGCATGCTCCTCGCGGAAGCACTGATGATCCCAACTCTGTTTACAAGCTTGAACAATACGGAGGTCTCTCTTTCTTTTCTTCTTTTTTTTTTCCTATCCAACATTCAACCACTTAACGTGTTCGTTATTCTTCATTCAACAGAGGTTCCCGATGAAGCCATGGAAATGATTGGTTACGGAGGTACTGGCTTCCTTCAACATTCTCTTTCTTCCTTTCATCACAACCGGTCTCACAATGGACAAAACAATAACCAACAAACAGGAAAGGACGCCCAAGAGATGGTTCTCTTCTCCTTCATCATCTGCGACGGTGACCAAGCCCGCCACACCCGCGCCATCCTCTTCGACCCCCGCTGGCGCGTGATGGGCATCGGCGCCGGCGAGCACAACTCCCCCTACAAAGTCATGGGCGTGGTGAACCTGACCACCGAGTATTATCCCAACGTGGAGAGAATGACCCGCAGCCCGCTCTTCAAGTGGGCCGTCAAGGTGGGCATGAAGAAGGAGACGAGGGAGATCGTGGAGGCCTTCCGCCAGCTGCAAGACACCGAGCTGGGCTTGCAGGAGCAGGACGACCGCGCGGCCAAGTTGAGGGCTGCCGCCAAGAAAGTCTCCGAAGCCACCAAAACCATGGTCGACTCCACCACTTCGCAGTAAAGCACACAACCATCCATCCATCCATCATCAGAACTTTGTGTTTGTTTGTTTTTAAAAGATGTTTGTTCACGCATTGGATATGTTTGTGTACAATGGAATACACTTCGGTTTGTATACTGTATACTTCAGGAAAAAAATAATAATAATGGTGTTAATAATAATGGTGGTGGTGGTTGGTGAGTATCATCAATCATCCGCTTTGTCTTTGGCTTTGTCTTTGTCTTCGCGTTGCTCTTCCTCTTCAGCGTCTGATGAAGAGGGCGACGAGGATTCCAGAGTTTCATCCCCAGCGGCTGCCGCTGTTGTCGTCAGGGTGGTAGAGTCTGTTTCCGACGAGTATTCCTCGTCCTTTTCGGTCTCGGTCGCATCCTCTCCCATTTCCGCTGCTGCCGCTTCTTCCTCTGCTGCTTCCAAATCTTCCGCCTCTTCCGCCTCTTCTTGTTGTTGCTTCAGCCGCATCTCTCTTTCACGACGCAACAACGATTTCTTGTGTCTCAGCTCTATCGCTTTCTGTCGTCCCACGTTCTTGGTGAGGGAGAGGAAGGCCTTGCGGCAGAGCCACCGCACCACCTTGTAGAGCTCGCTGAGCAGCATAAATACGAAACTAGCAGCGAAAGCGAGGCACCATCCCTCCCAGCCTGGCTCCTCGTGATCGAACACAAACGAGTTCACTCCGGGCACGTACAGGGTGAAGACCACGCTGAGAACGCCAAAGAAAAGGGCCAAGTGGAAGAGCAGCGCCTGTTTGCCAAAGAATCCTTTGCCAAAGGCGCTCCTCTTGAGGCGACGACAGTTGTAGCCATGCAACAGGAGGAGAATGGTGAGTGTCAAGTAGGCAGTGCTCTGCGCGGGGGAAATGCTGGTCTGAAAGGCGTGTTCCATCACCATAAAGTTTGCGAGGGTGATGCCACCCATGACGATACCGTAGAAGAGAATATCCACGATGGTGCCGATGGTGAAGAGGGGTTCCCCGATGGGCCGCTTGGCGACGTCCATGAGGTCCTTGCTGGCGGGCTCCACACCGAGGGCTAGCGCGGGAGGAGTGCCGGTCACCATGTTCACCCAAAGGATTTGCAACGGATTGAGAGGAGGCTCAAAACCGCTCAAGATGCTGACCACCATAAGAATGGCCTGCGCCACGTTGCCCACTAGTAAGTGCACAATGAACTTGCGGATGTTGGCAAAGATGCGGCGGCCCTCTTCGATGGCGCGCACGATGGTGCAAAAGTCGTCGTCCATGAGGATGATGTCAGAGGCCTCTTTAGTGACGTCAGTGCCGGCAATGCCCATGGAAATGCCCACATCGGCGGCGGAGATAGCGGGGGAATCGTTTACACCGTCGCCAGTCATGGCCACAATGGCTCCATTTCCAAATTTGCGTTTGGTCCTGTGCAGCTGCTCCACCATTTTCACTTTGCTTTGGGGGCTGCAGCGAGCGATCACCAGGGGAAGTTCCTCCAGCTCGTCCAACTCTTCGTCCGTCAAACGGTCAAAGTCGGTGGAGGTCATGGCAAGGCCTTCTTCCGATTTGGCGATGGGAGGATGGTGATGCCCCCCTCCCGACACCGACGACGCAGATAGTGGAGCGGCAGCACCCGGAGGTAGTTGTGGAATGATGCCAATCTGGCGAGCAATGGCGATGGAGGTGTTGGGATGGTCGCCGGTGAGCATGCGGACCCTAATGCCAGCACGATGGCAGGTGTCGATGGCCTGGCGCACGCCCTTGCGAGGAGGATCCTTAATGCCTACCAAGCCTACCAACACGAGATCCTTCTCCACATCCTCATGTCTGTCCTGTCCTTCCGGATCCCAATCCTCAGGCAGTTCGCGGTAGGCAAGGGCCAATACTCTCAGTCCTTCGTTTGCCATCTGCTCATTGAGAAGCTTGACATGGGCGAGTTGCTCCTCGTCGAGTTCGACAATGGTACCCTCGTCATCGGCCAGGAGGGAGGTACAGCAGGGCACGAGCCGCTCGGGAGCGCCTTTGGTGAAGAGCATGCAGGAGCCATCTTCGGCGTGTCGCTTGGCCACGCTCATCAGTTTCACGGTGGAGTCGAAGGGATACTCAGCCAGCGGCTGCCATACCTCGTCCAGACGCTCTTTGTTGTATTTCAGTTTGAGGGTCAGTACCAACAAAGCAGCTTCTGTGGGGGAGCCAACTGCCACCCACTGGTCGTCATCACGTTCTTCAAGTGCGGTGGAAGAGGAGGAACCTCCTCCGTTTTGGTCTTCAATATCTGCTGAGTTGTGTCGCTTCTTGACTTGCATTTCCACATCTTCGCTTTCATCAGAAGAAGAGCAACACCATGTCCATGGTTTCCACCAAGTGCTCTGCCCGTCGTCCATTGGGTTGCGTTTCTTTTTGGCCTCGCTGGGACGGCGTTGAATGCTGGAAGAGTTGCACATGGCAGCAGTAAGGATAGTCATGTGAAGGCACTGGTCCTTGTCGTCCACCTCCTCGATGATGATGCCCTCCTCTCTTGACTTTCGGCGGGCTGCATCTCCGCTCATGGAAGTTCTTGGCAGTTGTTGACTATGGCGGAGGTTTTGGTAGTCGCGAGAAGGACGGGCGTCTGAGGAAGTGCGCTTGTCTGTGGAAGGGCGTCCTCGTTTTCTCTCACTAGATTGTCGCCAAGGATTTCGCTCCTCCGGTCCCAAGTCACGAGAAACGCGGCGGTCCGTAGAAAGTCTAGCGTGAGGATGATGATCTGAGGAAGAAGACAAAGATCGTCGCGGGTGTTGGGCAGAGCGTCGTCCGGTGGTATGGTCAAAAGACTCTCTGGCAGAACTGAAAGAACGGCGAACGTCAGCAGAGGGCCTGCGAGCTCGCGGCGGATGGTACACCACTTTGCCAGTGTTGGGATCAAAGCCTTTGCCGCTGACAGTGAAACGACGATTAGGGAAGAGCACCACATCGGTGGCCATCATCTTGCCTTGAGTAAGAGTGCCAGTCTTGTCGGAGCAAATGTCGGTAATGTTGCCCAGCTGCTCCAAAGAGTTGAGCTTACGCACAAGGGCGTTCTTCTTGGCCATGTTGCGCACACCCATGGTCAAGGTTAGCGTTATGACGGGTACGAGGGCCTCAGGGATCAATGCTACTGCCACGCTGACAGCCACCTGCAAGCCATCCGGATAAATGGACATCGTGTCGTGCAGCCAAAGACCCAACAGCACTACACCCACCGCCGTCAGAGCTGCGGCCGCCAGAACGATGCCCAGGCGCATCATTTTCTTTTCGAGGTGGGTGGACTCGACTGTAGCTTTGCCCATCACGGAATCGGCGATCATACCAAGCTCCGTACGTTGGCCGGTGTAGACAGCGATACCCTTACCCTTGCCTTTGGTTACCGTGCTGCTCATGAAGGCCACGTTGGTGCGGTTGCCCACGGGCGTGTCCAGCTCATCCTGTGGCTCTAGGGTCTTTTCCACTGGTAAGCTCTCTCCTGTCAGCAATTGTTCGTCGCATTCTAAGTTGGTTAAGTCAAACAATCTTAAATCTGTTTGCGTTTTCGTGAAAAACTCAGTGTTAGCTTTTTCGTCTTCTTCTTGAACAGCTCTTTCTCTCTCTCTCTCTCTCTCTCTCTCCCTGCTGCGTGTATATCTGAATAGAGCCTCTTGGGCGACGAGCAGGGGTTATTAGAAAGCGGCTTACCAGCAGGTACTTTATCTCCTTCATGAAGTAACACAACGTCGCCCGGAACTATCTCGCTGGAAGGGATCTCCACCTTTTTGCCTTCTCGCAAAACACGAGAATTTGGCGATGACATCATCTTGAGCGCTTCCAAAGTCTTCTCAGACTTGAACTCTGCATTTACCATTACTATTAGAAGAGAGCGAGCGAGAGCGAGAGGGAGAGAGAGAGAGGGAGAGAAGGAGAGAGCAGAAGAGAGGATAGAGGAAAAAAGGGGCTAGGGAAGAGCAACAAGAGGGAAGAGAAAGAGAGCAGAAGAGCAGAGAATGACAAAGAGAAGAAGGAACAAGGAAGAAGGAAGAAGAGAAACGACAAGAAAAAGAAAGACGAACAAGAGGAAAGAAGAATAAGAGAGAGCGAAAGGGAAAGCGCACCTTGAAACATGCCGATCAAAGCGTTGACAATGATGATAAACATGACAACGCTGGCCTCCATCCACTTCTCAGTGGCCATGCCGAGCACGAACGCGATGAAAAGAATGAAAGACATAAAGTTGACAAAGTGGTGAAAGATGATGACATGGATCTTGATGCCACCGCTCTGCTTGAGCTCGTTGAGGCCCCACTTCTCTCGGCTGGCCAGCACGCCCTCCTCCGAGAGCCCTTTGGAGGGGTCCACTTGCAGCAGGTCGGCCACCTCCTGGGCCTCCTTCACGTAGAAGGCCTGCAGCTCCTCGGGCACGTCATGGCGCGTGTTGCGCGCTTTCTTCTTGCTCTGCTTGCCGGTGCATTTGGAGATGAGTCCCCCCATTAAAAAAACACACACACGCTTGGCTCTCCTTCTCCCTCGCTGCTGCTACTTTTTTTTGTTTCTGCTTGTGTAGGTGTGTGCCTTACTTCCTGCGCGCTGGCGTGTGCTACCCTTTTTTTGTTTGTTTGTTTGTTTGTTTGTGCGCACGGAAACGGTGTGTGGTAAGGGGAAAGGCGGCGCGCGGTCTAATAAATAAAAAGGAATAGAAAGAAGTGAAAGATAAAAAAGCGGAGAAGGGGGGAACGGGCAAGTCGGCGCAGCTATTGTGGTTGCATTTTTTTTGATTTTCCTTCCTTTTGGGGGGTTTCGTTAATGAACGGCAGCGACGCTATACTCCACGGAGGCAAGGTCCGCGTGCAGAAATGTCTTCGGAAGGCAGCGGGGCCGCGATGGACAGACTTGTGGTCACCTCCAAATACCAGGGGAAAGCGATCACAAAATCGAGGGTGCCCGATGTTTCCCTGGAAACGTGTCGACAAAAACCCTAAAAAGAACATCATTACCAAAAAACGAATGGGAGCATAAAATCAACGAAAAAAAAAACAAAGCGGAGGATAAGACTCGAAGCCGCGTACTCTTATTATTTTTTTTTATTTATTGTTTTTGTTTGTTTGATTGGAATGGAAGCAGCAGCAGCAGCGGAGGAGGAAGAGGAAGCCCCACGCCAGCACCCAATGAACGACCAAGTAGCAGCCACCGCAGCCGCCGCCGCCCCTGAGGAAACCCTTTCCTCTTCTCCCTCCTCCTACGGCAAACGACGGCGTAAATCTTGGAGCAAAGCCCTATCCTTACGGCGAAGGCGGTCAACCACTACTTCTTCTGCTTCTTCGTCTCCTTCCTCCTCCTCCTCCTCCTCCTCCAACAGCAACAACAACAAACAAGGAGGAGGAGGAGGAGGAGGAGGAGGAAGGAGAAGAAGCAGAAGAAGAAAGCTCTCTCTGTCCGCCTCTTTTTCTCCCAGTAACAGCCGCAGCAGGAACAGCAACAAAGCAGAAAGCGTGAAAGGCAAAGACAAAGTCATTGCTGCTGCCTGTGAAGAGGCTGAAGATGAAGACGAAGGAGGAGGAGACGGAGAAGAACAACGAGCCAAAGGATTTGTTGAGCTGCAACGAAAGCAACAGCAGCAGCAAAACAGAGATGAGATCATAAGGGAGGACAAAGAGGACCAAGAGAAAGAAAAGGAGAACGAGAAAGAGAAGGAAAAGGAGAGACCTCTCTTCGGCCACCTCCTTCGCAGCACAAGCCGCTCGGTGCTGAGCTTGGCTAGGCCGCATCATCAAAAGTCCTCTTCAAAACACAACAAAAAAGACCACCGCAACCCCCTTTTTTCTTCTTCTTCGTCCACCTCTTCTTCTTCTTCTGATGAAGAACAAGGAGAAAAAGCAGAGGAAGCCAACGAAAGCGAAAATGAGAAGAAAGAAGAAAATGAGGAAGAGGAGGAAGAAGAGGCAGCGATGACAATCGATGTGGATGTCGACGGCTTTTCTCGAAGCGAGTTAGAGGCTGCTATTAGAGCCTCACAAGAAGAAGAAGAAGAAGAAGAAGAAGAAGAAGAAGAGAAAGAGAACAGAAGAGCGAAAAGGAGAGGAAGCAGTAGCAACAGCGAACAGAAAGAGGAAGGAGGGGAAGAAGAGGAAGAGGACGGCTTTGCTGTTGGAGAGTTGGAAAAAGCTATGGCGGAGTCGTTGAGAGAGGAGGAGGAGAGGAGAGCGAGAGTGGAGAGAGAACTGCGACTAAAGCAGAAGGAGAAGCAGAAAGAGAAGCCCAAACAGCAGCAAAAGAAGAAACGGCGCGGCTCAAAGTTGGGAGACGAAAAAGCAAAAGTATGGTCCTCCTCTGAAAGTGAGGAAGAAGACACCAGGTTTGATGATTTACAGTTGCTCCTCTCTCTCTCTCTCTCTCTTTCTCCCTCTCTCTCTCTCTCTCTCTCCAAACTTTCTTTCTTCTTGCTTCTTTCCTCTCTTTCGTCTTTCATTTTTTTCGTCTTTCTTCTTTCTTCTTTCTTCTTTCTTCTTTCTGCAATCTGTTTTTTCTTTGCACTTTCGTTTTTCACTTGTTTGGCTGTCCCACAGTTTTCTTTTCTTTCGTGTATTTACATCTTCTCTTTGTTTATAAGGGAGTACGCGAAACAGACAACAGCAGAGCTAGTGGAAGGATATGACTCTGATGAGATCAAGAACGGGAATGAAGGTGAACCAGCGGCATGTCTTACCAACCTTCCTGATGAGTTGTTCCTATACATATTCGCGTACTTGGGTCCGCAAGAATTGAGTAAGATCGCTCTGGTGTGTCGCAAGATGCTGGTATGTTTCTTACCCATTTTTTGCTTCTCTGTTACTCTTCTCTCGTTCTCTGCTTCTGTCAGCTCTCTTCTGACTTGTTGTGTTTGTCATTTAAAAGATTCTCTCGGAGGATGACAGTTTATGGCGTCGCTTTTGTGAGCATCGATGGCCCAAGGCTTCTCTTTATCATCGACGCTACTACCACAGCCACCAAAATTCTTTTCTCGGGCCTTTCGCAGGTAGTGGAACCAGAAATGGGGATGCCCGTCTTTCCTCTTCTTATTCACCTTCTTCTTCTCCTTCTTCCAACCATCGCAAACTTTCCTTGTCCACTTCCACTCTTCACGAACGACGTTCCGGCCGCACTTCACTCATTCGCCGCAACTGCAACACGATCACTGGTCGTGGTTCTTCTGCTTCCTTTTTTCTTCAAGCACCAGAAAGTTCTCCATCCTCTTCCCCTTCTTCACTTTTTGGAGGACAATCTCCTTCATATCCTTTCGACGATTGTAAGATGAGAACTTCTTGGAAACGTGTTTACCTGTACAAATCAAGTGTGGATAAGACTTGGATGTCTCCCACGTATCGACCGCGAGTCACAACTCTCACCGGTCACACGGATGACATTCTTAAAGTACGTTTCAATGAGAATCTCATTGTCAGCGGCTCCCAAGATCGAACCATCAAAATATGGAACGTTCATACTGGCAAATGCCTTAGGACCCTTCAAGGGCATCGAGGTTTGTTCATTTTCTCCCCTCTTCCCTCTTAGTCCTTTCTTACGTGGATGCATATAGGCAACGTGTATTGTGTACGATTTGATGATAGTAAGGTTGTAAGCTGCAGCCAAGATCACACCATAAAGGTCTGGGATATCGAAACAGGTAAATGCATGCACACTCTACGGGGCCACACCGACAAGGTGTGGTGCGTTCGTTTCGATGAGGGAAAGATCGTCAGGTTCGTTTTCATTCGTCTTCTTGTTCTTCTTCTTGTTCTTCTTCTCTTCTCCTTCTTCTTCTTCTTCTTCTTCTTCTTCTTCTCTTTCTGCTCCTGCTCCTGCTCCTGCTCCTGCTCCTGCTCCTGCTCCCCTGCTCCTGCTCCTGCTCCTGCTCCTGCTCCTGCTCCTGCTCCTGCTCCTGCTCCTGCTCCTGCTCCTGCTCCTGCTCCTGCTCCTGCTCCTGCTCCTGGTCCTCCTTCGTCTTCACTTCTTCACTTCTTCTTTCTAATTTGTTTTTACATATGAAAATGTACAGTGGAAGCTTCGATCATACGTTGAAGATGTGGGACCTTAACTCCAAAAAGTGTTATAGAACACTTACTGGACATACGTTCGTATTCTCATTATCCTCAAACCTTTCCACTTCAAAAGAGAACGTTGCTTACCTTTTAAAAATACAATATGAAACTTAGGTATTATGTCTACGACTTGCAATACGACGAAGAGAAGGTGGTAAGCTGCGCAGCTCATCCGGACAACACTATCCGCATCTGGGATCAGCGAAGGGGCGAATGTCGCAACGTGCTCCGCGGCCATTCTCACTATGTCTACTGTCTTCAATACGACCACGAAAAAATTGTGCGTTCTTCTCTTTCGTCTCTCTCTCTCTCTCTCTCTCTCTTTCTTTCTTTCTCTTTCTCTTTCTCTTTTCCTCTCTCTCTTTTAGCCAGTTAACAACAATTATTAGATAAGCGGAAGTGGGGATCAAAAGATAAAGATATGGGATATCCAAACCGGAGAATGCACGGACACCCTCCTGGCTCACACCTCCCCCGTTTGGGCGCTCCAGTTCGACGAGAACAAGATAGTGAGCGGGAGCGCCGACCACTCCATCAAGATCTGGGACATCCACACCAAGAAGGTGGTCAACACCCTCTACGGCCATTCCCAATCCATTTGGACCCTTCAGTTTGACGACGAGAAGATCATCAGCGGCTCCATCGACCGCACGCTCAAAGTCTGGAACTTCCGAGGAGGCGAAGACATGCACAACCATCACCATCACCCTCACAACCATCCTCTCCAAACGAATGGAAGCGGGAGTCGCAGTCGTCGTTCTCGACGAAGCAATGGGAGAGAAGAGAGCGGAGGAGGGAGAGAAGGTGGAAGCTTTGGAAGAGGGTCGGCTCAGTCAGCGTGGGCGGCGGCAACGGCGGAGGGCATGCCCTTTGGCTTCGGGTTGGGGTTGAACGGCACTCATCACAACGCCGATGAGGAGGACGACATCATGCCAAACTACCAAAGGGGGAGCGGGTTTTACTCGGGCGGCTCCTCATCTTTTGTGCCTCGGCATCCTCATTATTATCGAGGAGGAGGTGGCGGTGGAGCTTCCTTTGACCGCAACAACAAAAAGAAATGTATCATTTGTTAGTTGAACTTTTGATCTCATGATTTTTCAACTTCTTTTTTTTTGATGGGCTACAGAATCAATGGATTTACTGCTGCTCAAGAGCGTTCTTCAACTCAGCCAAGTTCTGCTGAAGGGCCTTGGTGTTGAAGGCAATGAAGTCTCCCTTGGCATCAGCGCTGTACTCAGCAGTCCTATTATTTTTTTTAAAATAAGCGTGTAAGTTTTCTCTGGATTGAATCGAGAGGGAAAAAAAAATACGAACCAGGTAAGCAGGGTAGCATTGCCGTCAGTGATTCTGTGGGCTTGCAGGGTGGTGATGGTGGCAGTGACCTCAGCCACGGGCTCAGAGGAGACGTTCTCCCAAACAACCCTCCTCTTGATGTCGGACAACTCCAAGAGTCTCTGCGTGACGACCTCACCGGTCTTCCACTGGTTGAAGTTGGATTTTAAAGAAAAATTGATGAGTTCAGTTTATCTCTTGAGTTTAACAAGAAAAAAAAAACAAAGACCATCATCTCAAAATCAAGTAGCAAAAAAACAAAAGATAAAGGAATGAAGATGAAAAAAAGACCATCATCGCATACAGAAAAAAAAAAGATTAGTACCTTGAGGGTCCTGTGAGCGCCAACCTCAGTGGGGGCCTTGCCCTCCTCCATATCGACAGACTCGATGGTGGAGATGAGGGAGGCGGAGGTGAAGCTCCTGAGGATCTCCCAAATCTGGTCGATGGGCTTTGCGATCACAGTGCTGGCGTGCGTGGAGGTAGACATTGTGGGGAGGTTTGTGTGTGCTGCAGGTTGGCGAACTCGAAAAAAAGAAAAGAAAGGAAAAAAAATAAAGCAATGCGGTTGTCGTCAATTTTAAGATTTCGCTTTCGTGAAACTGGAAGAAATTTGGTGAATATTTGTAACGCGATTTTATAATTATGGGACAAGATCTTTTAAGTGTTAAAAGATATCGACACTGGCAGGATTCGAACCTGCGCGGGCAGAGCCCATTTGATTTCGAGTCAAACACCTTAACCACTCGGTCACAGTGTCTTGATGGCAAGCTATCGGCCAAGATCTTCCGAATGCATAACCTGTGAGACGAAATCTATGAGCAAAGGGGGAAAAAAAACCTAAATTTGATCAGATCGTCGCTCCAAAACAAAAATTAGTGTGCGCAGATTGAGCGAGACCCGCCAAAACGGGTGCCACGCTTGGGGCAGAGAGATCCTCACTTTTTTTTTTGCCTCCTCCCTCACCACTAAGTCAAAAAAGCAGGTTGAAAAAAAAAGCCCCTCACCTCACACGGTTTCCGTACAGACAAAACGATATGCAAGACCCTAACCCTCGCAGAAATGAAGAGGAGGAGCAGCAGCAGGAGGACCAGGAGCAGGGAACGACAGGGAACAAGAAGAGAAGGGCCGAAAAACAGATGAGGAGGGAGGAGGTGGAGGCGGAGCAGGAGGAAGAAGAGAGGAGGGCCGCGCGTAGCTCTGGGCATCCTATGGATGATCCAGTGGTAAGCATCTATGCTTTGCTTCTTCCCTCTCTCTTTTGGCGTTCTACGTTTGTGTATGTCCGTTTTTACAAAAGCACTAACCTTGCAAACTGTTCCAATAGATTGAAGGAACTGGCATACAAGTGGCTTCATCGGACGAATTGGCAAAAAGAAGGTTTGCCTTTTGCTTTGTTTCTTCTTTTTCAGGCACAAAAACGAACGTGATCACTGATTGTTCTATTTCATTACGCTATCGTGCTTGTTTTTTTTTGCCCTTTGCTTCTGCGCAGATTTGTGCGAGTTCGTCGTAGGGAGGCCCAACCTACCGTATTACTCCCTATTCTTTTGTTCTTCTTCTTCTTCTTCTCTTGTTCTCGTTCTTGTTCACGTTCTCGTACTGCTTCTTCTTCTTGCTAAACCTAGCCTTGTCATTTCTCGTCTCAGGAAACTGCGCCCTCTCCGTTTGCCGCCGCCTTCAAATTCCCCAGCCCAGATGTCTCTGCAGCAGCCTCTGCCTCCCAGACACCAGTACCAACGGCCACTGCCACCGCCAAGATCGTCTTTAGCCACAATGGCGACAGCCCAACCAACGGCCCCACTTCTCCTACTCTCTCCAGCTCCTCAAACAGCAACGGCACTTCTCCAGTCCCAGTAGCTGCCGTATTAACGGCAAAAGCTACCGCCGAACCCAAACCTACAGCCTCGGCATCGGCCACCACCTACGAAACTGTGAAAACGGAAGACGGCAAGGACAAAACCATTGTCACTACCCACATGGCCACGGCTGATGCCCCCGATGAGGACGAAGAGGAGGAGGAAGAGGAAGAAGAGCAAGGGAATGGTGATGACAACAAGAAGAAAGACCCCTCATTCGCTGCAGCCGCTTCTGCCTCAACCCCAACGGGCACACCTGCCGTAGTTGTGGATGCCACTGGCAAAGGAGAGAGCTGGTCCTGCGCCTGCTGTGCCGAAGTCAATCCCTCCACCAATCCCACTTGCTCCGTCTGCCTCGTTCCTCGACCACAACTCATACAAAACAATTCCTTTTCTTCTTCTTCTTCTTCTTCTTCTTCTTCTTCTTCTGAGCCATGGACTTGCGCTTGCTGTACGGAGAAGAATCCTCCCACTTCAAACACTTGCTCGGTTTGTCTTGTGCCAAAACCCTCCAAACCTGTCTCTGTTGTCACCAAATCACCTGCAATGGATCCGAAGCAAGCTGCAGACAAGTTGCGGGGAACCGCCGAGAACGCTCCCAAACCAGCGACGAGCTTCTCTCTCTCCATGCCTGCCTTTGGAAGCGCTACTACTCCCTCCACTTCCTCAACACCATCTACTGGTACTCTCTCTCTCTCTCTCTCTCTCACTCTCCCTGTCTCCCTTTATCTCTTCTGCTCTGTGCACTCAGCTCCGCCTTTAGTTATTTATTGTCAATACTAATGCTTACGCCTTAAAAAAAACAGGATTCTTCTTTGGCACACCTTCCACTTCCACTTCCTCTTCTTCTGCTTCCTCTTCATCTTCAGGGGCTTCCTCCACACAAGGCTTTTTCTTCGGAGTGCCTCCTTCTTCCTCTTCTTCCTCTTCTTCCTCTTCCTCAACCAACAAATAAGTTATCAGGAGCATCTTTGCAGAATGAAAAAAAAATGAGGTTTGAATAGGCAACCACTATCTTCATTTATTTGCCGATACAAAAGTCCTTAAATACAACATCCAGCACTTGCTCCACGTCTACTGATCCAGTCAGCTGTGCCAAGCAACGAACGGCCTGTCTCACTTCCTCTGCCGCCACTTCCAGTTGCGATGCTTTTAAGAACGGCCGTTTTCTTCTTATTTCATTGTTGTTGTTGCTGTTGTTGTCATCGTCATAGGAAAGAGCGGTGTCGAGGTGAGCCACACATTTGGATAAGTATTCTCTGTGCCTGCTTCTGGTGACCACCGCGGAGCCTCCTCCTGCTTCTATGTTGTTATTTCCTTCAAAGCTGCACAGTTTCAAAACAAGTTAGAAAGAAAGAAGAAGAAAGAAGAAAGAAGAAAGACGAAAAAAAAAAAAAACTCACAATTGCTTTACGGTTTGCTGAAGGTGCTGTAAAAGCTGGTCGACCTGCCATCCAGTCTTGCAGCTAACGAACAATATTTCTCTTGTGGCTTTGATCCCCTTGTTGTGCAAGAACGGACTTAACAGGCTGTTGTTAGCTCCGTTGCTCAGTTCCTTCATTCGTTCAGGCGGCAGCAAGTCTGCTTTGTTGAGAACTATCACCATGCGACTGTCCTCGCTGGCGCTTTCTTGGGCGGAGGGATTGCCGGTGAGCAGCTCTCGAATGATTGGAATGTCTTCGGGAGGATTGTTCCCCGCCAAAGAGGCGACATCGAACATGCAAATCTTTAAGTCAGATGATAAGAAGCTTTTTGGTTTGTACCGTTTAGTGTAATTGTCATTTGCAGGGAGAAGGAGGAGGAGGAGGAGGAGGAGGAGGAGGAGGAGGATACCGTTCTTTGGCTAACTTAACCCCTTCCTGTTCAATGAGATCAGAAGAGACCCGTAATCCTGCCGTATCGCTGATGCATACCGGATAGCCGCCCAAGTCCAATTCTTTGCTTATTAGACATTAGTTGAAGGAACCACTTATGCAAAATGAAGATGAAATTGAGGACAGAGAGTTTAAAGGAGACGAACGAGTTTCTATGATATCACGAGTGGTGCCAGGAATAGGGCTTACAATAGCAGCTTGCCGTTGAGCTATTCGCAATGAAGAGAATTTACAACGTAAGAAGAAGTAAAGGAAGAAATAACAAGAAAGAATGAAAGAAGACGGAAAGAGAACCAAGAATGTTAAGAAGACTGCTTTTGCCAGCATTTGGAGGACCCACAATAGCAAGGCTGAGCCCGTGGCGCATTCTCTCTCCCCGCCGTTGGTCGTTGAGATGAGAAGCAATAGCGGAACGCAAAGCAGCAAGCCTTTCAGCTACAGAATCCAAAACACCAGAGGAACGTTCTTGCCGGGCGTTTGCTGCATCTATATCGCCATCATCCAAATCGCTATCTAGGTCTTCATCCTCACCAAAGTCTATGTTTGTAACGTTAAGAGAGGAATTGAAGAAGAAACGGATGTAGAAGCAAGAAGGAATACCTATAACGGCTTCAACGTAGGCCAACGAAGAGAGAAGTTCATGGCGCCATTCTTGGCATAGCTTGCTTAGTGCTCCCTTTTGATATATTACAGGAGAGAATAAAGTATACTATCAGTCTAACATTCCAAGAGAGCCAGGGAGAAAGGTAGAATCATAGAAGCAAATGCATACTCCCATTTGGCGCAATGCCTGTCTGCGTTGAGCCTCTGTCTCTGCCTCTACAAGATCTGCAATGCCTTCCACTTCTGTCAAGTCTTTCTTGCCGTTCTAGGTTACAGTACCCATCGTTGTTAACGGAAGAACAAGAAGAGTAAGAAACCCAACGACGTTACTTACTTGAAAGGCTCGCCTTGTAAACTCCTTTCGCACATTGAACAAAGCAGAGGTTAATTCCAACAAACCAAGAGACAAACTGAAGAGCAAACGGAATAATTACTCCAGGAGCAGCGCTCCTCAGGCCTATCGACGAGAGCGCAGAAAGCGTATCGTTTACTACTGCGATGCTTCCGTGCAGATGCAATTCTACCATGTCCTCTCCTGTGTACGAGTGCGGCCCAGGAAACCATAACACCAATCCTTCATCCAACAGCTCTCCTTTCTATGGTATTTGTGTTTCTGTCAGTTGGTGTATAAGAAGGAAGAAAGTGGGAAGAAGGAGGAAAGAAGAAGGAAGAAGAAAGAGAAACGAAAACAACAAAAGAACGAGAGAAACGAACCGTTGGATGGAAAAACCTTCGAAGAACAGCTTTTCTGGGAGGTGGAAGAGTGCATTTGGAACGTTCTCCTTCTTCCTCTTGGGACAGGTGTGCAGGAGGACTCGTCAGTTGCGACAAAGTAGCTTTTGCTTCGCATCCCGACAGCCGAACAACCGCCACCCCCGCTGCCGTTCATTGAGTGAGAAAAGAGAGAATGAATGAAAGAAAGAAACGACGAGAAAGAAGAAGAAGAAGAAGAAGAACAAGAAGAACAAGAAGAAGAGGAACAAGAAGAAGAACAAGAAGAACAAGAAGACGAAACCTTTGCCTCGACCAGAGGATAAAGCAAAGATGGTGTCTGCGCTGCTACCGAGAATGCCACCGACTTCCGAGTAAATCCGCTTTTGCCAGAACAGCGATGGGGACGACATCAAAGCAGCACTTTTGTTGTTGCATCGAAGTTGAAAGCAACTCGATAGCAGACGAAACGATCTCG
Source organism: Balamuthia mandrillaris (assembly GCA_031835245.1). Lineage (NCBI taxonomy): Eukaryota > Discosea > Longamoebia > Balamuthiidae > Balamuthia > Balamuthia mandrillaris. Next base: position 44,662 of record JAVKOQ010000054.1, on the reverse strand, counting down.
CTCGAGGAGCAAGCAAGTTCAGAGAAGAAGAGGAGAAGCGAAAGGTTGAAAACGTCCGTCGTAAGCAGCAAGAGGGCAGCAAAACGGAGGCCGAACGTGGACCGCTGCCAAGGAACCGAGAACCACACATCGTTGTGGCCAGAATTTCTTTCTTCATTCTTTTTCTTTCTTTCTTTTATTTTTATTTTCGACAAAATATTGAATAATCTTGAGTGTTATCCGATATTTTAAAATTTTTGATAGTTCATAAACAATCCAAAAAATTATACATACATCAATAAATATCGTTCATTATCGAGAAAAAAGTAAGAAAAAAGTAAGAAATGCAGAAAATAAGAACAATAAGAGGAGAGAATGAAAGCTTAGTCATCGCTGTCCAACAGAAGGAAATGCCAAAACTGTCGGTTGTACTGCAGCAAATAGTGAAGCAGCTTGAACGTGCCACACCGCTCCGCATCCTTCAGCTTCCCCTCTCTACGGTCCTGACGCTCCAACTCTCTCAAAGCCTCCATCTTTTCCCCCAGGTCGGTTGAGCCAGCGCCCGCTTGTTTATTCACTCGTTGCAAGAGCGCCTTGAACTGACGGCGAAGCTCGTCCAAGTGACACTGCTCTTCATCGCGCCAGTTCGTCACGTACTCCAGCTCGAACTTCATCTCAGCGGTTTGCATGTTGATTGAAGCAACCCTGCGAACATTCAAAGAAATGAACAATTGTTTTTTTGTGTTTGTTTTGTGTTGCTTTTAACTGAATTAAACGTACCGGAACCACCACTTCAAGTGTTGGTCGACGACGGCATTGATCTTGTTCTTCTCCGGAAAGTAACGTGCGGTCAGGAACAGAGGTCTCTCCTCTTCCACATTGTTGTTGCTGTGGTGATGTTGTTTGTTGTTGGGGTCTTTTGGCAGCAACAATGACTTCCCGTCTGAATAAGTGTCTGGAGGTAACTTTTCTCCCAACTGTGTTTTTTTTGAGTTGGCGACAGAGTTCAGCGTCATCAACAAACAACAACCACAACAACATGACATGAAAAAAAACTACACCAAACGAGAAGCAACGTACGCCAAGTATGTCGAAAATGGTTGGAAAGATGTCAATATGGCTGGTCATGCTGAGAGTCGGTGGGGGCCTCCGATGATCGAACAACAGTTGTTGGCTTGTTGCTACGGAGGACTTGGGATTGAAATGGCAAACGTGGAGAGGGACCAAGATCTTCTCATTCCACCAACTGCTCTCCGGTTGGCCGTGCCCTACTTCTCCGTGCTCACCATGCATGTCCCCTATTTTTTGTGGTTTAAGGATTGTTAGCTTCATTCTTGTTTTGATAGAACAAGAAACTACGAAAGAAGAAGGAGAAGTTTCAAGAAAAAAAAAGAACATACCATGATCACCAGTGATTATGAGAACAGCATCATCCAACACGCCATAATCTTCCAACATTTGGAGGAACTTTACCCTGTCTTTGTCTCGCATTAAGTTGCGGTCATGCAGCTCCTTCACTCCTATCTCATGGGAATTTCTGTGCAGAAGCACCGAAAAGAACAGGGGTGGCCTCTCCTTAGCATCTTTTGTTCCAGTTTCTGTTTTGCTTTGGCGGGGATGATAATGGTTCTCCTCCAAGAACTGACGAACGTAGGCAAAGAGCGCATCGTTCCACTCGAAACTGTTAAAGTTGTCAAAGTTGCGATAGACATTCTTGTTGGGGTAGGGCCACATAGCAGTAGCAGTCATGCCCTCCGAGAGGTAGCCGTTCTCTCTGAGGACCTTTATCGGAAATGAAGCCATCCTTGCAGCGTTGAACTGATGGTAGTGATGAGGATAAAGGGCGTAGAGGTAGCCAAACTGACCGGTCTCAGAGACATGTCCGGTGGAGAGGTGTCGAGTAGAGGAGAAGCAAAGATGTTGATGATCCTGTAGCCATTGGTTGGTCGCTGGGGAGTGGAAGGTGCCAGCGTAGTCCATGCGCAGGGATTCATGGCCAACAATAATGACGTTAGGCTTGTGGGAGAGGTGAGGGATCCAGCGAGACAACATTTCGGGATCGTCAGGCACTGTGGTGGGTTTTACAAACCAAACAAGAATCAGCAAAGCATAAAGCAAAGAAAAAATCTTCCCGTTCTTCGAACAATGCATCTGAAAAGACAAGCGCGGAGCATACCTTCCAAAGAAAAGGCAGGATACGCAGCAAGATCAGGTGCAACAGGAATATGTCTCTTACCGGCATGCCAAAAGTTCCATGGAAGATGGTTTTCGTAGGGAATGACCTTTTCCTGCAGCAGATAGCCAGATGAAGGCACAGCCACCAAAAGAAACAACAGAGCAGAGGCCACAACCACCAACGCAACTGCCCGACCCTTCGGACTGATTCTCTTGCAAAGGTAGAGGGATAGCAATGCAATGAAGACCTGGGAAAGCAGTGTGGCCACCACGAGCAGGAAAATATCGCGATTATGGCTGGTATCTATCCCAAATCCAAGCTGCTTTCTACGGGTCAGCACGTTAGAGAGACCGGAGGCGTCAACCATATCTATATCCACCACGTGAACCGACATATCAGCCAACATGTTGACCTCCACCATGTAAAGTGCTAAGAGGATCATTTCCGAGATGGCTGTTGCTATCAGCGATATGAGAAGGTTTCTCCTGTTACTCTCTGTGACGGTGAACAAGCGAAGGACAGCCTGGAGAAGATGAGCGGTCTGCGGAAGCTCTGGCGGGGGTTGGTCGCATGGGGAAGAGGAGGAAGGTGTCAGAGGAGGAGAAGTCGTACAAGCAAAACCTTCTCCTTCTGGGGATGAAAAAGATGAAGGGAGCGTAGTGGTGGTCGTGGTGTTATCCCCAAAGCGGCCGGAGCGCTTGACAAGCTTTGTATCCGTTACTGCAATTGTTCGAAGGGAAGTTTCTGCTTCTTCGTCATCGGAAGAAGACGAGGAAGACGAGGAAATAGAAGTTGAAGGAGGGGTCGAGAGGGAACTCGCTTTCTTTGTACGAGGGCGTCGTCGTTTGCTGGAAGCCAATGTTGTTAAAGAAGAGGAGGAAGCAGAAACAGAGAAGCAATACCGTAACAGCCAGTCCAACAGGTAGACCGACACTGTGACCAAGAAAAAGAGTAGCAAAGCGGTGGAGAGGGTGTGAAGCAAAGTGTAGAGCACAAAGGCCACGTGGTGCATTTGAAAGTCGCCGTAGTGGGCCAGGAGGAAAGGGTTGGCGGGCTGGTTGGCGGCGTAGTACCGAAAGATGATCTTCTTGATGAAGGGGAGCATGGCCACGTTCTGCAAGGCCGCATTGGCAAGCACCACGACAAAGACGTAGCCCTTGATGCCGGCGAGGTGGCGGCTGAGCTCCCCCAACAAGCCATTGAGCCAAGACGACGGGCAAACGTTTGCACGAGTCACCATGGCTGCGCTGCCGTTGTTTGTTCCTCTTTTTCTTTAAAAACGACCTGAAAACGTAGCAAAAAAAAAAAAAAAAAAAAATAGAAAGTAGCAGACGCTCCGCCGACCTCCTCCTCCTCCCTCCGCTCACGGACCGTGGTTTGTTTATCTGCTGCTACTGCTTTGGAGGGGTCGGCGGTAGTTCAGGTATGCAGTGTTGCTACTTTTCCTTTGCGGTGAGGCACGTTGCGGAGGGCCACTTTCGAGCGAGTTGCAACGACGGAGGGCCACTTTTCAAGTCCTCCTTTTAAGGTGATGCCGTTATTAAAAAGCTCAGCTTGATTCATGTAATTGCTTTCGGAGGTTTTTTTTAAAGCGCTTCACGTGTGTGCCATGCCTGTGTTGCAGGTTTATCCTCATTACCTCTTTTTTTTTTTCCGTTGACCGAAAGAGTTTTCTGTTGCAGCAGAACGTTTTTTTTCCTCCCTCGTGGAAGCAGAAAACTCTCTTTCCTCTTTCTTTTTCGTTCCCATTTTCGTGCCCCCGGTTTTGTTTCTCCGCTTTGTTGAGGCAGAGTACTCTTGTTCTTTTCTCCCTCTTTCCTCATCCTCCCAAGGGAGAGGGACAACCGTGCTCGCGAAGCCATTGTTGCACTTTTGGCCACTCGTTGGCGCATGTGTAGGTCTGTTCACTCCAAGGACAGCCGTTCTCTCTGGCCCACTTCAGCACTGGCAGGTTGCCGTTCATCGCTGCGTTGTTGCAGGTCCGCTCGTCCCAAGGGCAGCCATTCTCCCTCGCCCATTGAAGCACTTCCAAATGGCCATTTATTACAGCGTAGCTGCAGGTGTCGCTGTTCCAAGGACACCCTTGCTCTCTAGCCCACTTAAGTACTTCCAGATGCCCTTCAAGGGCTGCACCGCTGCAGGTTTTGCTGTCCCAAGGGCATCCCTGCTCTCGTGCCCACTTCAAAACTTCAAACCGCCCGTAGCGGGCGGCCAGCTGGCAGGTCCGCTCGTCCCAAGGGCAGCCATTCTCCCTCGCCCACCGAAGCACTCCCAAATGACCGTTACCGGCTGCTCTGGAGCACACAAGAAGCCCATTCCAAGGCAACTGGTTCTCGCGAGCCCATTTTAATATTTCCAAGTGGCCATTTTCTGCTGCGGTGGAACATGCCGCTGGGTCCCAAGGGCATCCGTTGGCATAGGCCCACTTCAACACCTCCAAATGGCCCCTGTAGGCAGCCTGGTAACAGATGGTGTGGTCCCAAGGGCATCCGTTGGCTCTAGCCCACTTCAATACTTCCAAATGGCCGCTGATTGCTGCTCCGCGACAAGTAGACACATCCCAAGGGCATCCACTTTCACGAAGCCACTGCAACACCTCAAGGTGTCCTTTTAGGGCTGCGTTGTGGCAAACAGTGCCGCCCCAAGGGCATCCTCTCTCTCTGGCCCACTTTAGAATATGTAAGTGTCCGCTGGTGGCGGCATGGCGACACACATCCGCGTCCCATGGGCAACCCTTTGCCTCCCTCGCCCACTGTAGTACGTCCAAATGGCCTCCTCTTGCAGCATCGGCGCACACGTCAGGGGTCAAAGGGCATCCCTTTTGTTCATGAGCCCATTGAACCACCTCCAGCTGGCCCTGACAGGCTGCCAGAGCGCAGGTGTACTGGTTCAAGGCGTAGCCGTTGGCCAAGGCCCACTCAAGCAACGTCAGAGAACTGCAGGCACGCGTTGCGGAAAATCTGTAGCGCCGTGTTTCGGGACAGCAAAAGAACCAACGCTTGCAGGTCCTTGCGGCGATGGCAACCATGTCTTTGGGAAGATGGTCAAGCACCATGTGCAGCAGTTCCGTTGGCAGTAGTGCTTCCTCCATGCAGGTTTGACTCACTCCGAGCAATGAGTTTTCTGCCGCTGATGTCATCAGTCCTTTTTTGGGGAAAATGACGTCACGGACGGTTGGTTCAACCAGGGCTGACGTGGGAATTTTTTCATTTTGTCGACTCTTTCCTTATCTGGTTTGGTAAACGTTTATTTGTTTTTCTTTTTAGTGTCCCAAAATAGGCAGAATGGAAAATGGGGTGAAGATGAGCAGCTGCTGTGACAGGAAGCTTTTGTGGCTTGCGTCGAATAGCACGTTTGATTGCTGGGCCAAGCGCAGCAAATACTATGTCTGCTACCTTTTCCCAAGGAATTACGAGTGGTGGTCGGGGCGGCCCAGCCGTCAACTGAGGTGCCCTTGTTGTCTCCTCGTTGCCTTCTTTCTCATCTTTAATCATTTTTTTTAACTTTTTTGTTTTGTTTTTAGAAATCGAAAAAAGGTAAAGTCGACAAAATGAAAAACTTGTAAGAGAGGAATTTAAGGAATTTAGCGCGGAGTGTTTGCTTTCATTACTGTCGACGTAAAAATTCCACGTAAAACCAAAAAACGGAGCAACGTTTGTGTGGCGTCGATCTGCCGTTCCTCGACCAAAAAAAAAGCGAGAGAAGAAAGGAAAATATCGCAAGCAAGCGCATGCCCTTTCGAACCAAAGCGCAACCCTGGTGAATTCGCACCGAATTTTCGCTCCTCCTGATCAGGAGTTGTGCGAAGCGCACTACACGCAGAGAGCTGGTGGGGATTGAACCGCAGTTGTAGAGCCTCCTTTTCTTTTTCCTCTTACTTTTAGGGGGAAAAAAAAGATGTAAAAGGCTTTGTGTGCAACACACAACCGCCGCGGAGAGGACCTCTCTCTGCCCCCCCCCTTAGCGACCTGACAGCACAAACCGCCAACAAGGAATAGCACCCAACACAGCGGAGACCAAAAAGAAACAACAACGAGCAGCAACACTGAAATTAGTGTCGGGGCTTTTTCGGTCTTACAACTCCCCCCGTTTGACAGGTTGTATGGAGGGTTGCACCGCGCCCCTCTGCAAAAACGCGGTCCTCGATCCCGTTTCATCTCCCTTTCAACCGCGAGGGACACACAGCCCATGTAGCAGCACTTTCTCGAAATAACCTCCTCCATAAGGTGCTTTTCTTTCTAGCACTTCTCCCCTGACGTGCGTACTCTCTTCTCTCTTTCTCGCTCTGTTCCATCTCTCTATTCCTTTTCTTCCTCTGTCTGTCTCTTCCTTTCTCTCTCTTTGCCTCTCTTTGGTTTTGTTGTCTGGTTCCTACTTTTTTTTTTGCTCACTGGTTTCCTCCTTTTCATCTTTCATTCTTTTGGGACCACACTGCGTGCGTCTTGCAGACGTCTTTTTTTTTTTTTTTGTTAAAAAAAAGACGTAGCCAAGCGAGAGGATGAGCTCCGGAGGAGCTGCTGCTACGTTCACACTACAGCAGCAGCGGCGGCGGCCACGATGCTCTTGCTCCTCCGCCGTGCGTTGGGGAGTTGGCGCCTCGTCGCTTTGGCGGTGGCTGACGTTGGTGGTCTTGGTGCTGGGTCCGTTTCGGCCGCAGAGCTCGCCCGTGGCCCTGGCCCAAAGTTGTGTTCCATGGAACGGACAGCCTTCTTTTTGCGCCCAGTTCGAGCCTTGGACAGGTTCGCTTCTTTTTGGTTTTTTTTAAAGAGTTTTTGTGCTGTTGTTGCTGCACACACATCCACATTTGTTTTTTTCGTTTTCTTTGTTGTCGTTCTCCTACTAACGATCTGTGTTCTGTTTGTTTGGGACGAACCAGCTCCGACAACAATGATTTATGTGCCGGAGAACACGGAGCTGCTGGAAACCGAGAAACTGGTGTCGAATGCCGCCTTGCACCCGAGCTTCGCGGAGCAAGCGGAGGATGAGGCGGACGAAGAGTGTGCCCTCATGAGACTGAAACTCTTGTGCGCCACGCAACTCCGTCCCTGTATTACAGTCGATGGACTCGCGCCAGGTAAGAAACTTTGTTCGATGTTTGTTCTTGTCGTTTCGTGGCTGTTCCTGTTCTAGTTGTTTCTGTTCTACTGTACTTTTGCTTTGTGGCTTACATGATGATTTGTATTGAAGACGGCGCAACCATCGAGAAAACATCCATTCCCGTGCCTCTGCAACCATGTGAATATCTTTGCATTCTTTATGGTTGATTCCTCTCTCTCTCTCTCTCTCTCTCTCTCTCTCTCTCTTCCTTCTCTCTCTGTCCCTCTCTTCCTTCTCTCTCTCTCTCTTTCTCTCTCTCTCTGTTCTCGATCCAATCTCTTCTTCCCAATTTCTCTTTCCAAGGATTGTGATTAACTTTTTAATCAACCTCAGTATCACAATGTACAAACCTAATGAACGACTTGAAGAAAACTATCGGTGAGGATCTGTATTTTCCGCCCAACGAATCTGCCCCGCTTACTTGCAACGAAATGGACGCTACTGGGCTGCCCCTCTACGCGCCAACAAATTACACTGTGCCCTATGACGTCAGCCAAACTTCCGAAGCAAGGGCTGGTCAGGACGATGTTCACCTCGTTCGTTGCAACGATGTAAAGCAGAAGAGCTCAATGGAACACAGTGCCGCTTGTGTACCTCCTTTGAAAGCTCTGCCATCTGGCCAGTGTGCTTTTACTTGTCCACTTCCTACTCTCACCGACGAACAATTCAACCACGCCATAATCTTGCAATTGACTCTTGGTTGGCTGTCTTGGGTGGGTCTTGTTTTATTTGCTTCGTTTTTTTGTTTTCCTCTTTCTTCTATTTTCATGTGCACTTCTTGTCTTCGAGGTACTCGAGCTAATTTTAGTCTTGTTGCATTACACACAGCTCGGGAGTCTGATTCTGGTTTTAACGTATGCTCTACATCCTCAACTTCGTCAGTTTCCCTCCAATCTCGTCCCAATGACGGCTGTGGCTGCTCACATAGCAGCCTTGGCAATCGTGCTTCCAACTTTTGTTGGTCACGAGAGAATATGGTGTGGTAACCCCGATGAACCTACAAAGTTGTTTCTACCCGGTGTGGAAATTGCCAACTCCACATTGGCGCTTGTGTACGAGATTGAGGACTTGACCATGCGGTCCGGCCTTTGTACTTTCCAAGGTTGGCTGCTCCAATTTGGGTTCTTGTCCAGCACTATGTGGTGGGGCATTATTTCTTTTCATATGTTTGCTTCTGTAAGCTACTCCTTCTCTTCGTCCCTGCACCTCTCTTCCTCTCACTCCTTTTCCCTCTCGCCTTTCTGAAGCTAGCCCTCACCTTAGTTTCCTGCAGGTGTTCTTTGGAAAGCGTCTTCCAAGCGACAGTACGAAGTGGAGGATGGGCGTGCAAGTGGTCTTCCACATTTGTGGATGGCTTATACCAGCCATATTCATGGTAATTCCAGCTATTGCCGGAAAGTTTTCCTTTGCGCCAGGCTCCACTTTGTACGCATTCTCTCTCTCTCTCTCTCTCTCTTTCTTTCCGTTTCTTTCTCTCTCCTCTTTGTAACCATTTCGTTCTTTCACAGTTGTACTATACTGCGTGGGGACACCTATTTCTTCATATGTTGGGGCCTCCCAGTGGGTTTCATCCTGACTGTCGGCTCCTTTCTCTTTGTATGCTCCCTACTGCGGCTGCTGTGGTTGGGTCACAAGTTGAGCCAACTGCACAAGGTCTGCCGGACGTACCTCCGCCTCATCCTCTTCATTGCCCTCTTCCTCGCCATCTATGTCTTTGTCTTCTCCTTCTCTCTTCGCGTATTCAGCCAACAAGCCACCATCGAAAAGGGCTATACCGCCTATCTACTCTGTTTGAGTCGCAGAGGAAGAGCGACAACAGCAGTAACGGGAGGAGAAGGAGATGCTTCAACGGATGAAGAAGATGGTGATTGTAGCCTTAGCAGCGATATCCACAACTTTCCTTTGGTGGTGCTACGGTGTGTTGGATACTCCTCGTTGGGGTTTCTTTTGTGCCTGATGTTTTGCGTGAGCAGCAACACAGCCAGTATTTGGTGGCAGGTGGCAAAGGCCCTGAAACGAGGTGATTGGAGTGCTGTTGTGGGAAGAACCATCGACAACAACCTTCATCATCCTCACTCCCATCACCATCCGCATCATCACCACGGTAATGGCAAAAGAAAGGGCAGTTCCTCTTCCTCTTCTTCTTCTTCTTCTTCTTCTGCAAAGACCACAGTTGCGATAGGTGGTATTGATGCACTCGGTGTTAGTGCTAGTGTTGATGATGAGGATGCCGACGATTACGAGCTCGGAAATGAAGACACGATGGAACTTGGAACGGGAGAAGAGGGCCAAGGAGAGGGTATGATCGTTTATACAGAGGAACGAAAAGAAAAGGTGGGACAAAGTGGAGGCGAGCAAGTAAGCCGTGAGGACGAAGCTGGAGATAATACTTCATTAGCACAATCTCTAGCATCCTCCTCAGCTGAGTTGGCGTTGAGTTCTGTGGATGAATGAAGCGTACCGGCTCTCTCTCTCGTTTCGAAGATGTTGAGACGATCACAATGAACTCTCTTGTACTATGTACAACCTGCTCCCTTCCTTTTTCTTTTTTGTTTGAACTCTTTTCTTATCTCAGCTGTCATCGCTCCCCTTTGTCAGTTTTGTCACATGCCCTCTGTGTGTTTTTTTCCCATCTTTGTTGGGGGATGCATTGTCCTGCTGTGACCTATCATCTTTCTGTGCCCTTCTTCTTCTCTGTTCCTTTTTTTTTTCTCTCCACCTCTGTTACTATTCTTGCTTCCGTTTGGTTGCTGTGCTGCTTGACAGCTAACGATAGGCTCCTAGCAGAGCACGGCCAACAGCCATCTGGCTTTCCGCTCTCTTCTCCTTCCCTTTTTTTTTTTGCAGACTATTTGTTTTTGTCGACAACGTGATCTCATTCTATTCCAAATTTGATCAAAAAGCTTACGTGGATTTTTCCTTGTTTGGATAATAGTTAATGAAGCCACGTCAGCACCACAACAAACAAAGTAGCCAACGGGAAGCGCGAGAGGATGAGAAAGAAAGAAGGCAAGGCACCACTACGTGCAGGTGTTTGTGATGAAGCCCCTTTTTTGCTCCCTCCTCCCAATTTTTTTTTGAAAAAAACTTTTTGGCGATAGTCTCTCTTTGCTCAAAAATCGTTTTATTTTTAAAAAAAAAACACATAAACAGGGAAGAGGAAGAAGCTACCAAGCATGGGCTGTTTGGACGATGGTGGCAACGGGCCTCTTCTTGTTGGCGCTCCTCACCTATCTTTGTAACTACGCTTGGCTGTGCGGTTGGCGGTTAGAGTGGTCGAATCCACGCGTCGAAGCGCGGTTCATCCTGTTGGCTGACCCACAGGTTAGAACCACCACCTTCACTCTCTCTGTCTATTGGGTAAACATGCTCCGTTGCTCACCGGTTGTGCCACAAAAAGATGGAAGGTAAAGCAAGAGTACTGCGTCAAGGCCTTTATGGTACATTCCTCTCTTGCTGTTTATTTTGGATCTCTTCACTTCACTTCACTTCTCTTCTCTTCTCCTTCTTGCTTCTCCTTCTCATCTAGCTTTTCTGCTCTGCTCTTTGCTCTTTGCTCTTTGCTCTCTGCTTCTCCCTTCGCTCATCTCTCTCTGACATTCGTTCTCTCTCGCTCTCTCTTTCTTGTTCTCCAGTTCTCTCGTTCTCTCGTTCTCTCTTCTTCCTTCTCTTCTCCAATTTGACATTGCTTTTTTTCCCGTATCATTAACCACCACACATGCTCTAAAGGACAGTTTAACAACGCATTGAACGACTATTACTTTCGGTTCATCTACTCGCGACTGCTAAACGCTGCCTCGCCCGTCACGCACACCTTCCTTCTGGGCGATCTCTTCTCTTACCAAAGAACCAGAGAGGAGGACTTTAACCAACGACGGGAACGTTACAGTTGGGCTTTCGTCGAGCCTGCTCTTGAGCTGAAGTCCAACCTCATGTTGGTCAATCTTTCCGGCAATCATGACATTGGCTATGCTGCCGAACTGGACCATAAACTCGTATCCCGATTCGAAAACGCTTTTGGTGAGTGTTCTTCTAGTCACTCGCTTTCTCTCTTGTTTTCTCTCCTCTCTTCTCATGCTCTTCTCTTCATCGTTCTCTCTTGTTCTTCTCATTCATTCTCGTTTTCTTCTATTGTCTTCTCTTTTTTAATCCAAAACTCTAAAACATTAAAGGGCCGGTCAACGCGAAGTATGAAGTTGCTGGACATATATTGGGCGTGGTGAATGCACAAAACATTGACGCTTCCGCCAATCAAGTTCGTTGCTTGCTTCCTTCATTCTTCTTTCGTTATTCTCTTTCTCGTTCCTTCTGCCTTCTTCTTTTTTTTTCTTTGCTCTATCTTTTAGCCACTCACAGCTGCCAAAAAAAGGAATTGCATGAGGAAACGTGGCAACACATCCACAGATTAGAGGAGGCAAGCAAGCACCGACCTTTACTTTTGTTCGTGCACATACCGTTACATAAAGACGTGCCTTATTGCGACTCCCCCGAAACTATTACTAATGCGTACGTGAACGTTCCTCTCATTGTTCATGATTGTGACACTGAAGCAACATAGCTAACTGTCTGCTTTTTCTTGCCATTTCTCTTTCTTACGTTTCGCGCTCCCGCTTCTTTTTGTAAAAAAAGGAATGGTCACATAAAAGAACAAAAGTATTTGGAGCCAGATTCATCAAAGTATTTATTGGAACATTTGAAGCCTCGGTTCATATTCAGGTTCGCCTTGTTGTACTGCTTTCCTTTTTTTATTTGTTACTTTATTCGATCTATAAACACTTTTTACCTTGAAATAGTGGACATGATCATGAGGGCTGCACTTATGCCCACAACGAACATACAACGGAGTACACTCTTCGCTCGGTGATGGGAGACTATGGCGGTCATGCCTCTCTGTTCGAAATCATATCCACCGCCGACAAAAATGAGGAAGCACAGAACGAAGAATCCTACAGATACAACTATGTGGAATGTCCGTTCATTCCAATGCGTTACGTTGTTGGATTGTTGGTGGCTGTGATTGTTTGGACGGTTTGCTTGTGTGCCGTTTTGATAGCGTGGTGCATCGCCCGCTGCCTTTCGATGCGCAAACAACAGAAATTAGAGTAATTTACCTCTGTCTCATTCTTACTCTTTTTCTTTGTTTGAGTATAGTTCATCGAGGCAACCTTACTACAGCTACAGACCTCCAAAGTGGACCCTCTGCGTCCTCTTTGAAATGAACTCCTCTGGCAGCCTCCTCCGCTTGCTCCTCCTTTGTTGTGGTGCCTCTGAGAGGACCGTCCAGGCTGAGCTCCTTCTCACCCTCTTTTTCGCAAATTATGTGCAAGGTCCTTGCTTGTTTCAGAATGAGCTGCCATTGTTGTTGTTGCTGTTGCGTTGCTTCTTGTTCTTAGGTCAGTTGTTTTTCTTGCGAACAGGGGGGAAAAACAAAACGTGGGTAGTGCCTCTAGTTTCATGGCCGAGGCGATAGCGGAATTGTGCCAAGAGCACGCATGTTACGAAGAATGTTAGCTAATGACATATTAGTTTTGAAGCGGCACCTGTTTGAATTTTTATTGGATCGTTATATTAAATAAGATCAATCTATGAAAACCCATTGGATGTAGATCACTGATCGACATCGAAAAGAACTAAGAAGAAAGCGGGAAGAATTGCGCGAAGAAGATGAGAAGAGCTGAAGAAAAATGTGCAGCGAAATTTTTCTTCGGAGCGTAGAATAGAATATAAAAAGAATATTCTTCCTCCCTCGATTCTTCTTTTTTTTTTTTTTCGTACCTGTTTGCTCACAAAATGTGCTGCTAATCACAAATCAAAAAACCACTTTTTTTTTTCCAAGGGGAGACCTCTCCTTTTGAATCTCATCAAACTCGCTTTCGATCGTGCCTCAAACATGAACAATACGATAACTGGGTGTTGAGGGTGGTGAAAAAAAACACAAATCCATCAACCATCCACTTCCTCGAAACAAAAAGCGACTGTGATTTCGCAGCTCTCTTTTTGTTCACTACCTTTTTTTTTCAATCAAAAATGGAGAACACACAACATTCATCGCAACAACGAGGAGAAGAGGAAGGTCCCTCCTCCCCCTCTTCTTCCTTCTTTGGGCGGAAGGGACGCACCTTCTTCTCGTTGTTGGACCTTTGCGTGGAGCGCATAAAGAAGGAGCCTTGGCGCTGCCTCGAGAACCGTTCCTCTCTCGTGGCTTCCATTCCTGAGGAGCTGAGACAACTCATCTTGACCCGAACGTTGGGCTCTAGCTCTAGTTATCAGTTTCGTAGTCTCCTCTTTGCTCTTGCTCTTGCTCTTGCTCTTGCTCTTGCTCTTGCTCTTGCTCTTGCTCTTGCTCTTGCTCTTGCTCTTGCTCTTGCTCTTGCTCTTGCTCTTGCTCTAACATTTTCCTCTATCTCAACAACAAAACAGACGTCGGAGGTACAGCGACAAAGAACCGCTACCTCTGCGTGCATTCCTGGTGGAAGGACTGCAATCTCTCTGTCTGCTCAATGCTCAATGGGTGGACGACTCCTACTTTGCAACTACGGTGGCGGAGCGTTCCTGCAGCAACCTTCGCTGCCTGACCATCAAGCAATGCTTGCGTCTCTCTGACCAAACGCTGCGTGCGGTTGCCGATGGTTGCCCTAAGCTTCAAGAGCTGACGATCAGCGGCTGCCGAGGTGTTACGGATGAAGGTGTCTCTTACCTGGCGGCTCGTTGTCCTATGATCACTGTCTTCTTGATGAATGGCTGCCACAGGCTCACTAGCAATTCTCTCATCCAAATCGCAGAACATTGCCGCAACCTTCGGGGTTTGTCTCTCTCTCTCTCTCTCTCTCTCCCCTCCCTCCTCTCTCTCCTCTCTCCTCTCTAGTCTCATTGTCTTTTGCTCATTCGTGGTTGCAGTGTTGGGAGTGGCTCGGTGTAACAAAGTGATGGAGGGGCTATATGCAATTGCTGCCGCCTGTCCTGAGTTGCGCTGGTTGGACGCACATTTGTTGCGCGCTGTAGATGACGCCTTCATCATTTCCTGTAAGCTCATTTGCTTTTCTCTGCTCCTTCTGTCTTTTAGATTGTCTTATTGACTTGTTGCTTTGTAAGTGGTGCGTCAATGCAGAAACTTGAAGAGGCTATACTTAAGCCAATGCAAGAAAATTACCGATAAGTCGATGATAGAACTAGCGAACCATCTCTCCGATTTGGAGGAGCTTTATCTCGGTGGCTGTACCCAACTAACCGATCATTCCATCGTTCCTGTGCGTCTCCCTCTTTTACCTCAAATACGAGAGACTTCTCTCTTTGCTGACTTTTCGTTATACCCCGACTTGCTAAAGTTGATGAAAGTATGTGGAAGCATCGAAGAACTTAACTTGGGAGCTTGTTCTATTACCGACAATTCGTTGTTGGCTTTGTCCGAACACTGTAAAGCGCCTTCTCTTAGAGTGTTGATCCTGGATAATGTGACCAAAACAAGCGGCCACGACGGGCTGATTCAGGTGGCAGAGACCTTCAACACCCACCTGCGAAAACTCAAGCTGAAGGGTGTCAATCCAAGTCCTGCCGCTATTCGTGCCATCGCAAAACACTGTACCAACCTTCGAGGTTTGCTTTATTATCATCTATCTTTGTTCCATTTGTTTGTTTTAAACTGGAGTCTTTTAACAAAATATGCAGATCTAAAGCTGAGCGAAGCATATCGTCTTGATGATGCTTGTCTTATGGAAGTGATACAGTCTTTGGGATCCTCTCTTCGCGGTCTTGGTCTGGACAACTGCTTCCGCCTATCGGATGCGAGTGTCGCTCAAATCCCTTCCTTCTGTCCTCGTCTTCGCAGCCTCAACTTGAGCAATGGCAATGGACAAACGAGAACGATCACTGGTGCAACGGTTGAAAGCTTTGCTCGCTGCGACCACACCGCCTTGCAAAAGTTGACTCTGGAAAGATGTCACGACATCGACGATGATTGCCTCGAGTTGCTTGTAGCTCGTTGCGAAGGGCTCGTCTATCTCAACGTGGCTTTCACGGATGTGACCGATAGTGGCATTTGCAACATCATCAAGAGCCGTTCAAACCTGCGAAAGCTGGATGTGAAGGGCACAAGCGTAACTGACGAAGTAGGAGAGTGTCTTCTTTCTATTGCGAAGACCGAAGAGGAAGGCACCACCTGTAACTTGAGGTATGTTGCAGGTCTCCGTGCCACCCATGTCTCACAGGAAATGTGGACTCGCTTGCACCAGGAAACGTCCTTTGTTTTGATCTAAGCAGCCCACACACACAACAGCGCTGTTTTCCTCTTTTTTTCTTTAACAAACGCATGCTTTACAAAGGTTCTCTTACACTTTCTCTCTCTCTCTCTCTCTCATGTTTTGATACAAACTCTGGGTAGTGTTCTTATGTTTTTGTAAAGGTGTATCTTGCTAAAGGGTTGGTGCTAGTACCGCTCTTCACTCAACTCTGTTGGTGCTTCTAGCGCCATTGACTCCTCTTGTTGCAACAGGCTCTCTTCCTGTTCCTCATGGTTCATTGGTTGAGCTTCCGCCTTTTTGTCATTATCGTGTCCCGCGGCAGCCTTAAGTCTTTGCTTCTCCTCTGCTTCTTTTAGTCGTTGCTCAGCAGCTTCACGCTCTTGTATTTCTCTCTCTTGGAGCCGTTGCTTCCGTTTGGTCTCGCGTTTTGCAATGGGCTTATACTCTTGCTCGAACAGCTCCGAAAGCTCTTGAGCAATCTCATGAATGCCGCCCCCTCCTGGAGGGTTGTATAACATCGCATTTGACCATACCAGCCGTACGTCAGCAGCAAACTCGGAGGGTGTCTCGTAGTGTCCTGATTTTAGTTGTTGCTAAAACGAGAACGATGGGGATGATTAGTAGAGAGAGAGAGAGAGAGAGAGAGAGAGGGAAGAGAGAAGAGACGAACAAGGACAGTGCCAAGATCCATAGGGTTCTTAATGATGTCAAAATAATCGGGGATTTCGAGACGAACGGGATCGACGGGTTGATTGAAAATGTAACCGTATTGGTGAGCCATTAGCCTTTTCAACAATTCCAGGCATTCCTGAAGAAGCTCGTCCAAAATGGATGTATCGTCATCTCGAGAGGAGAAGCTGTCAGGTTCGTGTCGATGGAACAGCCTCTTCTTGCGTGTTCTACGTGGCCGCGATGCAGGCGATTGTTGTTCTGGCATCCGAGGAGGTAGCGCCAAGTTGTTACCACTACTTTTTCTGCTTTTTGATGCACTGGAGGATAATTGTCTCTTCTCTTCGGCAAACTTTCGGTTGGCCTCCTTCTCGCTGTCTGAGTTGAACTCAAAGGCACTGGATTTGTAACCTCTTCCAAGACTTTTCCGCATCGAACTCTTTTTCTCTTTCTGGGTTTTGCTTGTCTTGGTAGCATTGTTGGATGGTGTTGCTGTGGATCTCTTGTAAATGATTTTGTGGGTGCCAACAGTACGCTTGTGCTTCGGCGTAACTGCGTAGACGTACTGCTCAACAAGTTGAAGGGTCGCATCAGACAACATTGACATGTCCACGTCCAACGTCTCTGCCGCCATTTGAGCCTTGGGGTTGCAAAATTAATTAGCGGGGCAACAAAAGAAAGAACAGAAAGGTAAAAGAGAACGACGAAGAGAAGCGAGAACACCGAAGATAAGAGAAGAGAACGGTGAAGAGAAAAGAAATGCGATTTCGGCTAGCAATAAAAGAGGATCGGAGCGTACCTCGCCAAAATGGTCCGGCATTTGGTTGCTTATGATCTTCATTATTTGTTGCAGATGCTCAAGGGACAGCTGTGTCACGTCTCTACAAAGTCTGCGTTTGTCTTGATAGCTCATGGGTTCATCCCGCCTAACCCGCAGAACAGGTAGGTGTTGTTAGTAAGAAGTCTGACAACTAAAGTAAAGTAAAAGTAGAAAAGAAAGAAGAAAGAAAGAAGAAAGAAGAAAGAAAGAAGGACGAGGAGGAGAAATAGTCTAAGGAGGAGAAAAAGGATGGCTTACTCAAGTGCTGCGAATTTATGCCTCTTCGTTTTACTTTCCCGAGACATAAACTTCCTTTTGCCGGTGACAAATTGTTGATCTCTTTTGCTTCCGTTTTCTGTTTCACCGACACCCTCTCCCTCGTGTAGCTTAGTACTGTAAGTATTGGCGTCTTCACCTGTTAGTGCATCCTCTGCAATGCGATCCTGTGCTTGTTGCATTGCTCTTCTCTTCTCTTTCTTTTTCCGTCGTGCTTCCTGTCCATCCAGTTGTCCTTTGTTTCGGCTAGAAGCTTCTCTTCGTTTCTCACTCTTGTTTCCTGCTTCATCAGCTGCTGCTGACGGTGAAAGAGAACCACTTGGAGTGGAGACGGTCTCAACCATTGCTGAAGATATGTCAACTGCTACTTCGGCATCGTTTCCTTTGGTCAGATTGTTTTGTGCTTGAGAGGCGATATCGCCTGTTTCTAGCCCTTTCAGACTAACGGCGGAGGAAGCTGTTTGAGGATTCGCCATTCTCAGTGTCATGTTGCCACTGTTGCTTTTAAAGATACCCTTTTTACGATTTCTAGCTTGTGTTTTAAGATAGCTCTAGCAGAATGCAATGTTAGAAACATAGTCGAGTGAGAGAGAGACAGAGAGGGAGATAGACACAGGGAGACAGAGAGAGACAGAGAGGGGAGAGCGAGAGAGAGAGAAGCCGAACAGAAGTGTAGCATAGAAGGACTAAGCAATGAGAAGAAAAGAGAAGGACAAGAAGAGGGGGTAGTAGGGAAGACCAACCTCTCTGTGGGCTTTGCAGGGGCCAGTTGGCTGGTTGGGGCAACAACACGAGCACATACCACGCAGGCAACTGCCTAGGCTGTTGCGTGCCTTGCATGCCTCGCAACGGTGCAAGGAGGGTCGTTTGTTTCCAGGCTTTGTTTGAGTAGCTGCAACACTACCTTTTAAGAAGAAATCCTACAGAGACAAAAAAAGAAGGAGATCGTACTTTTTGGAGACCGTTTGGTGTTTGTCTGCGCGATTCCATCTTTTGTTAACTCCGAGTGTTGCTGATCTTCAACTGCAGTCGATTTTTCTCCTTCCATTTGCGAGTGCGAACTGAATAAATAATTTTGTTTAAAAAAAACCCAAACGTAAGGCACGGTTAACTAGAACCAAATAACGATTGCTTCCTCAGTCACTCAACCTACCTCTCCATCGCCTCTCCTTGGGACCCTTCCATCTTTCTTTCTTTCTTTCTGTTTTGTTCCAGGAAATCTAATTTTGGAAAAATTAACCGTTGGGTTGACGTCATCAGCAAGAGTCGACAAATAACTCATAAATAGTCGACAAATAACCGTTCGTAGCCGTTCGTGAAGCCTTGCATTTCTGATGGCAGTGGCCTTTGGGTGTTGCCTATGGGTGCAGGACCGCTGCATTGTTTGTTATGGTTTATTTTGTCCAAACGTTGGAGAAAAGGGAGGCATCATCTGCCTACAATTTGGTGTGTACAGCAGGATAAGAGGAGGAGAAATAGCGGCTGCTGAGGTAAAAAACAACGCCGGTGAGCAATGCCGATGGAATAAATATAAAGTCGAACCACCGATGATAAAAGTTGAATTGAATGTTGCCCAACACTCCTGTTATTGTTTGTCTGTTGTTCGTTGTTTGGAAAAAGAAGTTAGGCCAGCCATTCTCCAGAGGAAGCAAAGAAGAAGAGCAGAAAGAAACAGCAATGAAACAAGTAATAGGATGGCATGATAGGATAAACCTGTATTGAAGAGGAAGATTCATGCGAAGTAGCAACACCGACGCGATGAAGTACATGCCCATTACATGTGCCAGAAAAAGAATAACGCTGTTGGATGAAACGTTGTTGGAGTAGGCGTGGAAAAGCTGAGAAAAACAAATAGAGGATTCGGTAAATGCAATAGTTATGAAAATGTAAAGAAGTTGAGGTAAGTACCTTCATAAGCTGATTCAAAAAACCTTGAATCGAAGCGGCGATGATAATGCCAACGAAAATAAACGAGATCTGTTGCGACCAGAAAGGCACATCGATTTCCACGTTTATGATGTGCAACAAAATGCTAAAGCCTTTCGTCACTGGGTCTGTGGTAACCACGCGATCAAAAATGATGTTTATAGTGGCCTGTATTCAGCATGAAGTAGCAAGAGTTAGTGAGATTGCGCCATGGAAAATGAGATCGATAAAAGCAACCATAAATAGTTTGTAAAGACAGTATGCAGCAAAGAATAAGCCAACTATATTGTAAAGACGGCCCTTTCTTGTCTGAGAGAAAACCAAACGGTCCTATTAAGTATAAAATGTCAGAGTGTAGATGCCAAGGGGAATGAAGAGGATCCAAAAAGGTAAATAGAAAATTTTGCCTTTTCATTTCGCAGGTTGTTAATCTCCAAAAAGAACTCCTTGCTGATATTTTCTAGAGTCTCTGTTTCTTGTTCCATAGTTTGTATACGTGGGTCTTTGTCAAGAATA
Source organism: Balamuthia mandrillaris (assembly GCA_031835245.1). Lineage (NCBI taxonomy): Eukaryota > Discosea > Longamoebia > Balamuthiidae > Balamuthia > Balamuthia mandrillaris. The sequence goes on along the minus strand of JAVKOQ010000054.1, from coordinate 24,966 downwards.
ATAGCGCGACTGGAACAAACAAGAGCGAGAGCAAGGCGAGAGAGAGAGTGAGAGAGAGAGTGTGTGAGAGATGCTTAATTACGACAACATCGAAAGGATATTTTCACGAAGGATGTCCGCAGGCGACTTTTGTGTTCCCTGTACAATTCGCGACCAAAAGCTTTGTTTTTTGGGATATGCCTATGAAAGGCGTATGTCAGAAAGTTCGTAACGAAAGATAAGCGAGAAATGGAGCTTACCTCTGCATGAGCTCTACTTCTATGTAACTCCATTCTAGCCATAACTATTCGTTTCTTCTTTTTGACGATTTTGTCCATTGTTTGCAGTAATTGCTTTTCCAGCTCGGCGATATCTTCTTCGTTCACGTTCCTTTGGAAACAAACAATCAAGGAAGCGAGGAAGGAGAGAGTATTAGAGCCAAGAAGGACAGAGAAACGACGAAGAGAGAGCGAGAGAGCGCGAGAGAGAGAGAGAGTGAGAGAGAGAAGGCGCGAAAGCAGAGGACAGCCCACCGGATGAATTTGTGGCGCACAAGAAAGTAAACGCAATAGTCATAGGGGCACTTCACTGAGAACAAGCATTCCACATGTTGCAAGAGTTAGCAACAAAAACACAAAAGCAGCTGCTTTCGGTAATTACCTGCGCCAAAGCCTGACAAAAAGGCCATTACAGCAACTCCTACCACTCCAACTCGACTCGTCCACATTTCAATAGACAAACCACCTAATAAATGTGTGTTATCACAAAGATACAGCGAACGCAAGCCTGCATTGATAAAAGGAAATGAATGAAACCTTGTTGGCCTCTAAGCAAAGGAAGCGACTCTCCAAGCTTCCAGAACGCATACAAGAATACCAACATCAACACAGTCACGCTGCCGAACAGAGTACGCCGGTTGGTAACTGAACAACAAGTATTGAAGAGTCGAGTGCGTGCGTGCGCAGGGCGTGCGTTAAAAAGGGATAATGAATGAACGAGGAACCCAGAAGGAGGAGCACGAAAAGAGAGCCAGGGAGTGAGGAAGAGACAGTACAGAACCCAGAAACATAGAGGAGATGTAAGAAGAGAGGAGGCAAGACAGAGAGCAAAGGACAACACAAGAGAAGCAGAGAAGAGAGAACAACCGAACAGCAAAGAGAAGACAGCACTACCAACCAAAAACAGAGAGGATGAGATAAAATTGGTAGAACGGCAGCACAAAGATAATGTTGAACAGCATAAGGTAGAGGTCGAGCTTCCAGTTGAACCACCGTGACCTTTGGATGGAGCAGAGGTTAGGACGTGGTGGGAGTGTGTTTGACTCTCTATTGGGAAGACTGCCCCTGCGGCAGCCATACCTTATGTCCAAGTATCCCACGATCTCAAAAATGATGAGCTGAAACATGCTGCAACCAAGGGTGAGGGTGCCAGCAAAGATGAACTGCACCAACAGCTTCTTGGCCTCATAGTCCTTGAACAATTTCTTCCGAAAGAAGAGCAGGGCAAGCACGAAAAAACAGCAAAAAGAAAAGCCCACCACCGCGGAATCATGTACAAAGCGGTAGAGGCCACTCCCTCCTTCCTCCATCCCCACCTGCTGCTGTGCGTAGAGAGCCTCCTCCATCCTCCTCCCAGCTTGACTTCCCTTCTCCGTTTAGCCTATCTGGCGTCCTCTCTCCTCTCCTCAGATCGATCTATCAACCTCTGAAACCCGATTGACGGTTTGAAAAAAAAAATCAGGAGACATGACTCATTAAAGCGGAGCAATGAATTTTTGTCGACGTGAAAGATCTCTGCTAGAGATGAGACAAAGAAAAAGACAACAGAAATGGCCTTTTTATGGTAAGATAAAGCCTCTGTTTTGATTTTTGATTGGTGGTTTGAAACTTTCAGTAACCGATCAAAGCATTGAGCCGCTTTAATGTGACAAGAAAGGAAGAAAGCGACCCGAGGTTTCCATCCGCTTGAGGAGTATCCATAGGCTTTATAAAGAAGTACTGTTGTTGTCACTTTTTTTTTGGTTTTTTTTTTCATAGGCAAAAAGCAACCACCAACAACCACCCGACAGCCGAACAACAGTTCTCGAGAACTTCACCCTGTGCTAAAGATGTCTTCCTCCCGAATGTCCGCTTTGTGGAAGAAAATGTACACCCACGATGTACGTGTTCAACGGCCTGGGTTTTTTTGCTGCGTGGAGTTTCCCAAGTATTAACTACGCCCTGTGTTGTTTTTTTTTTCCCCTCTTTGTTCCCTTGCAGACCAAAGCCGTGTGGTGGACCATCGCTCCTGTCATCGGTGGCGGTCTTGTCTGGGCCACTTACATGTCCCTCCGCTCGCTGAACTACAATGACATTGTGTACGCTATTCCTCTCTCCAGCACTCATTTCGCAACAACGGACCGACTAAGCGCTACCTTCTCTTTTGCCCCCTTTCCTCCCCAAAAACAAAACAACAGTATTGCCACCAAGGAAAAGGAGCCCTACCTCCTGCGAGAGTCCCCTAAGCTGTACAACCGAGAAAGGGCACGCACTCAGACCGAGCAGTGGATCGATGAGATGAGGAGGATCAAGGAGGAGAAACACTAAAACGTTTTACCGCTTTTTTTTTCTCTCTCTCTCTCTCTCTCATCTTTAAACTCCAAACTGAACTATTAAAAAAACAAACCTCTTCTGTTTTCAACACACTTCATTCTTTTCCTTCTCTTCAGTTTGCGTGACCAAAACATCAAACCAGCAACCAGGAATAGAGGAGGCAAAAGAAAAGAACAGCAAGCTTTGGCGGAAGTTGCAATTTGAATAAACTTTAAAAATATAACAAGAGCTAAACTACAAAGTGCTAAAGTTTGTCGCGAGTTCACGAAAGCAGACCGGACCGGAAACGTCCGAACAGTGGGGGGAGGGGTTCTCTTTTTCATGTTTAGGCGGAAGCCTCCTTTTCGATCTCTTCCAAGTGGTGAAGGAGGTTGGTCACGCCAAAGATGTACCCATCGTCCAGCCCTCCGTCCTTGATCGGATGCACATGAGCAAAGTCAATCCTAGCAGGAGAAAGTTAGTTAAAGCAGGAAACAGCGTCTGTCAGCATATGTTCCGGAACAACAAGAGAACGAATGGACACAACAACCATGAAAAAACAATACAAAACAACAAATAAAAAGACGCCAACAAACAAGGAAGAAAAAGTCCAAGGAGCAACTTACATCTTCAAGGTCAAGGAAGGAGGCTGAGATGTGTCACCGTCGTACAGGAACAACAAGGAGCTGGAGTAGAACCTGGAATGCCTTTGGTTTTTCATAAACTCCAAAATGGCGGTGGCCTTCTCGAGAGCCAGCGCGACGATCTCCTTGCGCACTCGCTCTCCATTGTGAAAGAACAATGAGACGGCCTCCTTGGTTTTTTCGATGGTAACATCTCGGCCCCAAGTCTTGGTGTAGCGCACATAGTCTCCTTTCTTCACATCCCACACTTTCATGCCGGTAATTCTCATTCCCAGGCTAACGGTGGTGCTCTCCATGTCTTTCTTCCTCATGGCTTCCCTCTTTTCGGGGGAGGCATCCTCGCCGGCAGAGGTGATGCCTATCTTGAAGTCGGCCACACAGGGCTTCTTGAAGGGTGCCGTCAAATCCTCCATTATCACATATTCTTTTACATGGCAGTGTATTCAGTAACAGAGGCACATTTCAATATATAGGAGAGAACGTACTTTGATCTCCCTGCTCCTCGACCTGGTACAAAGTTGGAGCGTAGGGAATCATGAAGCTGTAATCGGAATGCAACTTGGCATAGAAGCTTTTTGGCGACGTTAGTACAGGAGGAGAGGCGAAGAAGAAAGAAAGGAGGAGAAGAGCAAGGAGAGAGTTCCATCCAACCTATATTCCTTGAGAGACACGCTCTTCCTGATCTTGCCTCCTTCAAGAACTTTGAAGGCATCGACATGGCCACCCGTTTGATGGGTCATGACCTGGAGCTTGTGGTCGGGTTTGGCGTGGGCATACTTACTGGCGACCTGTTGGAACTCATTCCAGTCGATGACGCCATCCTTGTTGAGATCAGCTTCGTGGAAGAAGTGCTCCACGAACACTCGGACACCCGTTATTTGCTTGTCGTCAATGGCAAAGTCAAACAACTTTTGGCACACATCATTTTGCCAGAGGGTTTGAACGATGGCTGTGAACTCGTTCTTTGGGAAGAGACCAAGGAGGTAGAGTGAGCCTTTCTTTGCTGCACATTTTCTTTGATGACGCACAACAAGTGGTGGAAGGCGTTGAGTACCTTGGTTATTTTTCCATCGCCATCAAGATCAAAGATGCTGAACACGACTAGCGATTGGAAACAAGAAAAGAGTTTCAGAGAAACGAGAGACCAAAGAACCGAGAAGCAGAGAGAGAGAGAGAGAGAGAGAGAGAAGAGTATAACGCACAGGCAAGCTTATCTTTGGGATCTTCTGAATAGATCATGGACAAGCCGGTTGCGAATTCTGATGTAAGCGCTTACGGTGAGTTTGGTGTCACTTAAAAAACGCCAGAGGAAAAAAAGTACCTTGAAAGTCGATGATGCCGTTGTGGTCTGCATCGAACTGCTCGAACAATCTCTGTGGCGACACAACCCCAACTTTAGGTTGTGACACATAATAAAAGCCACAATAAAAAGGAGCATACGCACCGAAATAAGGACAGCATCCTTGTTCACGTCCACTTGGAACATGTCAGCGAGCACTTTCTCAAACTCATCTCGGTGGATGCCTCCCGCTTCATGAAAGTTATGCTTTTGATGGAGGGCTTTGAGCTCTTCTGCAGTATCTATAGTGTTTTTTTTGAGTTGGACATAAATTATTTTTCCAAAAAGCCATAAAAACAAAGGGCGAGGAAACGGCAGGGCAGTACGAACACTTGGTTTTCTCAACAAGATGTGCCAACTCTTCTTGGCTGAGCGGTGCTGCCTGCATCTTCTTCTTCTCCTTTTTTTTTCTCCTCCTCGTTGTTGTTGTTGTTGTTGTTCTAAGTCTTTTTTTTGATTGGGTGAATGGGTGGAAATTACATAACGACAGGAAGGGGGTTTGCACAAGCAACAACGAGAAGAGCGGAGCAGCGCAATTACGAGCAGGATGGGCCGTTCGTTGTTCGGCGCGCCGGTGCCCTCACAGCTGGTCATTCTCTTCGTTCGCTTGCATTGGGAAGGTGACGGCCTGATAAAGGCGGGGAAGGTTGAGGTCTATGCCAACAGAAACAACCTGCCCGATGCGTGCGTTGCTTGGTCCTCCAGTCTCTTGTCGCAGCCTGTAATGTTATGGAAGACATAAATAAAGTCAGGCACGATCCACTGGAAGCTTCATTGTTTGTTTATACCTCCAGTTCACAGTATCGCTGCTTTCAAAGCGGGCCGTGTTGTGATCCACAGATATCATCCTTTGAGTGTTTGCAGTGAATGCTGCAACAACAAGAAAGAAACAACGAAGAAGTAAACAAGAATGAGAACAACAGTATCTAAAAAGAAAACATAAAACGGCAATAGTAAGCATTACTCTGTTTGTCCAATCCAAGGGCTTCTGCCAGAGCCTCTAAACGGCGGTTAGAGAGTAAGGTTATTTTGATGCCCACTTCACCGCTCACAAAATGATATTTGGAACCACGGCCAGCCCTATAGAAGTGACTGTTTCTTGAGATAACCATAATGGGATTGTCTGCCCTCCTGTTGATTGCTACAACTTCCACAGTGCTCTGCAAACCATGCTGTGTGAAAGAGCAACAGAAACAAGGACAATAGACATGAGACGAGAGAGAGAGAGAGCGAGGAAGAGAGCAGCAGCAGCGAATGGCAGAAGCATAGAAAAGACGGAGGAAAGGAGCACGAACCTGGCCATAAAAGAACACAGGGCACTGGGATTCCTTTGGCTTAAACGTGAGAGTCAGCTGAAGCTTCATTCTGTCAAGTTGAGACTAGGTTGCATGAAGAAAGACAGTTAGTGCTTCCTACGGCACTTCGTTTGCTATTCTTTGTACTCACCTCAGCGATATCAAGGCACAACGTCTGGCGCGTATCATTGTCCGGCTGGTTGTAGTAGACGTAGGCGTAAAGCTGCAAGAAGTCAGGAGAAGAGGAAGGAAGACAAAGCCGCTTCATGAGAAAGAGAGTCTGCAGGTCCAATGCAATCGTTTCTGGCGCCCTGTGATGAAGGTAAGTGCGGTAAAAACTCTTCCAGTCCTCTACAAGTCCATCTTCGATCTCAACAATGCCAGAGGTAGCTTCCTTTGCGAAGGACCGCCTATCCAGATGCTGTCACTCTCTGTACTTATCTCTGTGGAGAAGACAAAACAAAATAACGAACCAGAACTGTGGTTCAATGCTGAGATTCAACCAACGCTTTCCCGTCAGGCTAAACGACACCAACTCCTTTTAATATGACAAAAGCGTAGCAAAGAGAGAGAGAGAGAAAGAGAGAGAGAGAGAGACAGAGAGAGAGAGAGACAGAGAGAGAGAGACAGAGAGAGAGAGAGAGAGAAAAAACGCATTAAGAAAACGATGGCGGACAGCAGAGCAGAAGAGCAGAGTTAGATCAGGAAGCTAAAGTTTTGTTGCAACATCTTTTACCTCCACGCTCAAATAATGAAATATGTGAAGCACCAGCTCGTCAGGCAAATCCTCCATCTGCTAGCGTTTTGTGTTGCCTTGCTCTCTCTCTTCTATGCGCGTTTTTTTTGCTTAATATTAAAAAGTTTTTTTCCTCTAAAATTTTAGCTTTTTATTCTGCGGGGGGATAACCTCCCACGAAGATGCAGAGAGCGGGGAAGTGAGGGATGAACACTCGGGCAAAGTGCGTGGTATCCTCTGGTGGAATGCAGTGGGCGCGGTTGTGCGCTCTGATGGCGGTGCGCACGATGCTCTGCGCTTCCTCCATCCGGCCGTTTTCCACCAAAAAACATGCCTTGGAGAGAAGGGCCGTCTCCGCTTGGCTGTGTCCTGTACCGACCACAGAAGCAGCGAGACTTGCGGCCCTATCGCAGTACTTGTAGCACCGTTCTGGGTCGTCATAGAAGAGGTTTGACAGCAGCGTTAGCAACGGAAGCAATGGGGCACCCATCAAAGAGTCGCTGGCGCCCAGAGCATCAATGCGGGCTAACACGTCCTCGGCTTCTGTTTTGGTCACGCCCCCTCTCTGCAAGAGTGCTTCACATTCGTCCATAAATTCCTTCTCCTTTGTTGACAGAAGTGAGGAAGGAGAAGCAGAAGAACAGAGAGAGGAAGGGAGGAAAGGAGCGCAGCGAGGGCAACGACATTCAAACTTCCAGCCGGAGAGCAACTTTGATTGGCGCTGGGAAAAGGAGAGAAAGGGAGGTAGATAGGCAACTGTCAGCTCTTCGCCAGCAGCGATCTGGGTTGCAGTGACCACGAACATGAAGTCTCCGACAAAGAAGTAGTTGCAGTTAGGTTGGCAGGAGTGATTCAAGTAAGAAGGGTCAAGCCACAAGCCAGTAGGCTTTTCCATCAATGCGGAATCTTCTGAAGAAAAGTCCTCAGAGAAAGGGTGAGGACCAAAGGAATTGAAGCGAATGATGGCTTTGATACAGTCCATGTCGATCACAGGAGCAGTAGGTGCGACTTTCCCTTTCGTTTCGTCTGACACTTGGCCATCTTTCAGTTTGCCAGTTGAAGAGTAGCCGCCAGAAAAGAGCTGATAAAAGGCTGAAACGTCATCAGGTGAAGCGTGCCTAAGGCGCTGAATGATGGTTATCGTCATAGCCTCATGAGCGCCAGTGGTCAAGGACCGAGTTTGCACATCCACGTTGAGGCCAGTGCGACGCTCAGCCAGGTCATGGGGAAAGGCTGATGCAAGCGCCTTGGATGCAAACACAAGGGTACCGGGGGATAGCGACGTCGTGGCCACAACTCCCCGCCCTTTGTTGTTCTCCATAACAGGAACTACTTTGACGCTAGGAGAGCGAAAGTCAGAATGACCCACGAGGTGGTTCTTGAGAGTCGATTTCTTTGTTTCTGTTTCCATGGCCATGATGTCATATGCGCCCTGCTCCGCTTTATAGAATCTCTGCCAATGAGGAAAAGGCAAGCAACACTGAATGACAAAAAAGATAGGAAGGGGAGGACCACAAAGAGGAATAAATAACAAAAAAGGCCATCAGTTACCTTCTGCTCTTTGTCGGACAAGATCGGCTGCAAGCTTTCTTACCGCGGGATCATTCAGAGCTCTTTTTTCCAGCAGTTGCATATGATGAGCGGCATCATCAAAGCGACCCAGCTGAACTAAAGCGGTGGCACTGCGAAAGTGGCTCTTGACAGACGAAGGGTCGAGGGAAAGTGCTTGAGAAGCATCGAGCCAGGCTCGCCACGGATGCTGCAGGTGAAGATAGCATTGAGCCCGATTGGACAACACGACAGCATTGTTGGGGTCCAGTTGTAGGGCTTTGCTGAAGCAGGAAACAGCGTCCTCAAAGCGCTGCTCAGAAAAGTGCTTAACGCCTTGTTGCTTCCAGGCGTTAGCTTGGGCTTCCATGTCAGCAGTTTCTGGTGCTCTTTCTTCTTTTTCCTCTCCAGGAAAACATTCAGTGGGATCGAAGACCACCACTGCGGCTGGGTTGTCGCAGCGTAGCACGGGCTGTCCGTCCATCGCCATCTTGTAAAAAGGATCGAGAAGGGCCAAGCGAGTACCTCGTGGGAGCACTGCCTCAGGAACTGCCGTTGGCATGGCGTAGTTGTAAAGCGCTAACCGGGTGACCTGTCCTTCCTGATCCTCCACAATGCTGATGAGCGCCGTCGCCCGGCAGGCATCCTCAATGGTGCGGCAGTAGAAGACTTTGCCCTCGTGTACATTGTTGAGTGTCATGCAACGCAACGGAACGGGTTTCTTGTCCTTGAGTGCAGTTCTTCCGTCAGAGTTGGTTTTGTGCATAAAAGGAGCAGCAACGGAGGCCCGCAAGGAATACATGCTGCTCTGCGCCTTCATTTCACCCCTAAAGGCACGATATCCCTCAAGGATCTCCTCTCGGGACATGGGTTGGGGTCGGGCATCGGTGGGTGCACCACCAACCAGCCGGCGCAACACAGCCTCCAGTTCTCTGCTAGCGCTTGTATTGGTGAAAGCATCTGAACTGGAGCTCGCTCTGGTTTGTTTCTTTGCTTCCTTTCTCGTTTGGCGGTTCATTGCGGTGTCAGCAGCATGCTCCCTCCAGCTTGTTAGTTTTGTGCTGTTGATTGTTTATGATTTTGCTTTTTGTTTTATTTTTTGTTTGTGGCGACCCTTGGTGAAACTAACCCTCCCTAACCATCTAAAAAAACCTTATATAATTTTCATAAAACAAACGAGCCACCCAAGCCGTGTGTTTTGGTCCATCACTTTCTCCACATGTTCACTATCCACAGAACAGAGGTAAAGTGAAGAAACAGAACGTGTTGCTCCACAATAAACCAATGGCCGCCCCCAAACATAGAGAGCGTTTCTAAACTAATCCTTAGCACGCGCACAAAGAACGTGGTGGTAGGAGCCCAGGGAAATTCCTGACAGAACAACTGGCCTAAGGATTGCGTACAGCGCAACCCATCAGCCGCACAAGGCAACGACGTAAACAGCCTCTTGACTGAATAGGCTCTCGTTCTGCTTGCTGTCTACCACCTGCCGCCCACCTTATCTTTTCATTTCTTTTTTTGTGAAGCAGAAAAATAATAAAAAACGGAGAAGAAAGACAGGATGGCGCAACACGTCAACCTGGAACGATATCCCGTGGATCAGCTGGACAGCGAGGAGGGGCAGGGCCTGCTCGCCAAGTTGCGCCACCAGTTGGAGGAACAAGGCCACTGCGCGCTGCCTGGCTTCCTGAAGGACGAGAGCGTGTGCAGGAAGAGCGTCGAGGAGGTGCTGCACGTGCAAGCCTCTGGCGTGGCCTACCACAGCGATAACGCGCACAACGTCTACTTGGAACAGGAGGACCCAACCTTGGATGAGGATCACCCTAGGAACCGTAGTCAGCGTTCTGCAAAGACCTGTGTCACCTATGACCAGATCTCTGACGCTAATCCTGTTGCTCAGGTCTTTCATTGGGATGCTTTGACCGACTTTTTGGCAGCAGTAAGTCCCATGTCCCTTTTTTTTTATTGCTTTTATTTGTGGTGTGTGTTACTTTGCAACAACAACAACAAACACGTTCGAACTAAGGGGTCCTCTGTGGTCACAGGTGTTGGGCAAAGAGAAGCTCTATCGAACAGCTGACCCTCTGGGCGCACTCAACATCCACATCTACAACCAAGGAGACAACCTCGGCTGGCACTTTGACCGTGGAGAGTTCGCGGTCACTTTATTGCTGCAGTCTCCTGAGGAAGGAGGCCATTTCGAATACGTGCCCAACCTCAGAACTCCATTAGACCCTCATTACAAGCAAGTGGACCACATCTTGAGAACTGCTGCCAACGAAGACGATGAAGGAGGATCAGAAGAAGAGCAAGAGAACCGGAAGAGAAGGCTACCGATGGAGCCTGGTACTCTCCTTTTGTTTTGTGGAAGAAACTCGTTGCATCGGGTGACTGAAGTGCAAGGCTCTGTGCCACGAGTGTTGGCTGTGCTCAGCTACGAGACCAAACCGGGCGTCATGTTGAACGAATACACTCGCCTCAAGTTCTTTGGGAGAACAGTTTAACGTATCCAGCAAGAAAAAATGTAAGTAGATTCCGTTTCTTGATTGAGTTGAGAGACACAAAGAAGCAGGGAACGAGGAAAGAAGTAGCAAATTGTTGCATACATAGAATCAATACACGAGAGGCTTTCATGTGGAGTGAGTGTTGCAAGGTCCATTCACCAGATCCTCATGCAAGTACTTTCTCTCTCTGCGAGAGCAAACAACAACTCGTAAGAAAAGAAGTAAAGGAGGAGGGGGGGGAGAGAGAGAGAGAGAGAGAGAGAGAGAGAGAGAGAGAGTGCACTTTGAAACTCGTGCTCGACTAGCCATCTGGATAAATATGAGTTGCGTCCATATCTCTTTCCACCCTTGCGTTCATTCCATGCCGAGAAAAAGCTGCAAAGCTCAGTTGTGGTAGCAAAAATGGAGAACTCAGCCGGGAGGAACAAGGAAACTGATTTGTGTGTCCCACATTTGCTGTTGTGTCTTTGGATTGAAAGGAAGGTCCTTCATGGGTTTGGTGATTGTCACCGTGGTCGTCTTTCATGTCACCAGCGGCAGCTGGAGCGGAAGCAGACATCGACACCATCACCTACCTGGTGGCCGAGTGATTATAGCAAATAAACGTTTATTGTTATGCGATCACAGTCTTTTGGAGCCACCGTTCGATTTCCGGGTGTCCATTCCGCGTGGCGACCTTGCGGAGGGAATAACTGGTACCCTTTGTGAAATGGCCCTGGAAACTCTGTTTTATGAAGCAGCAAACATCGAGGTCACCGAGAATAATGGCAGTTCTGAGGATCGTTCTTGTGTTCAACCTGTCAACAGAGGTGGAAATATAGGGTTGACAATCTCCAGCCAGCAACCAACGAACGCACTCCAGATGACCTCCTCGTACCACATCACAGATATCTGATGTGTCGAGGTTCAACATAAGGCCCTGGGTTGGGTGTTAGGGTTAGGGTTAGGGGTCTACCGGCCTTCTAGAGGGTGGCCGAAGGCCACCTGCCGAAGGCGGCGAAGCCGCCTGAGGCGGAGAACGCGAGGAAGCGGCCCAAGGCCGCAAAAGTGCAATTTCCGGTGGAATCGCGAGACAAATGTCGCTTTCCCACTTTTTCTGTTGAAAATGTGGGTCTACCAGGCTTCTAGAGGGTGGCTGAAGGCCACCTGCCGAAGGCGGCGAAGCCGCCTGAGGCAGAGAACGCGAGGAAGCAGCAGAAGGCTGAGAAGAGAAAAAGGAAGAGACGAAATGTTTGAGACTTTCATGACGACATGAGAGCCATAAAGACCTCGGGGACCGACACACAAGCTGGCTCGGAACCTGCTTACTTCTCAACTCATTCTCTTGTTTCTTTTTTTTGAACCACCAACTAACTAACCAACCAACCGAACATCTTATGCACTCTCAGAACTACCACTCTTGCTTCAGCTCTTTTGTTTGCCGATCATCGCGTACCACAGGTGGTGCAACAGCATCAAGCCTGGGCGTAAGCAGGTTCAAAGGAATGTTGTCCTTCATCCCAGCAGACCTACTCCCTTGGTTTCATCTCTTTGCTGAATGAAGCATCAGCAGTGAGCTTTTCCATCCAAGGAAGCAAGTCCACACAGCTGTTGCATAGTGCATGCAGGCCTACTCCCTTGGTTTCATCTCTTTGCTGAATGAAGCATCAGCAGCAAGCTTTTCTGCCCAAGGAAGCAAGTCCGCACAGTTGTTGCGTAGCGCACGCAGACCTACTCCTTTGGTTTCATCTCTTTGCTGAATGAAGCATCAGCAGCAGCGAGCTTTTCAGCCCAAGGAAGCAAGTCCGCACAGCTGTTGTGTCATGCACGCAGACCTACTCCCTTGGTTTCATCTCTTTGCTGAAGAAGTATCAGCAGCGAGCTTTTCCATCCAAGGAAGCAAGTCCACACAGCTGTTGCATAGTGCATGCAGGCCTACTCCCTTGGTTTCATCTCTTTGCTGAATGAAGCATCAGCAGCAGCGAGCTTTTCAGCCCAAGGAAGCAAGTCCGCACAGCTGTTGTGTCATGCACGCAGACCTACTCCCTTGGTTTCATCTCTTTGCTGAAGAAGTATCAGCAGCGAGCTTTTCCATCCAAGGAAGCAAGTCCACATAGCTGTTGCAAGCCAAGAAGCAAGCAAACAAGTTCGTTCTCACTACTTTTGTTTGCCTTTGCTGTGCTGTGTTGTTCTTACTATTGCAGCGAACAGCAAAACTGTTTTTTTTTGTCGTACGTACGTAGCTCAAAAAAAACTACAACAAAACGGAAACAAAGACCAAAAAACAACCATCACCAAAAGCCATCCAATGAGAAGATAGATTTAATAGAAATAATTAATGAAAAAAAAAACATTGGTGAAAATAGAAGAAAATTGATGGGTGAAGAGAAGAGCGAACAGGTGACGAAGATGGGATGGAAGACACAAAAAAGAAAGAAAAGAAAGAAAAGAAAGCAAGCCTGCAAGTGAGTAAGTGCAAGGGCAAGTAAAGAAGCGAGCAGAAATGGAAAAAGAAGAAGAACAGTTCTACAGGGATCATAACAGCAACAACAACAACAACAACAACAATGGAAAGTGTTGCTGTGTGATGGACAAAGAGCAAACAGTTGTTCGTTGTTGTCGTTATCACAACCGACTTCAGAGAAGAAAGGCAAGAAGACTACGTCGTAAGCAACGAAAACAACAACGAACTCAAACAACGACAACTACAAGCCCTGCAGTTGGTGAAAATGAGGTGAAAATGGCCTTTGAGGACAACTCACAGGTAAGCACAAGAACTTTGATTGCGAGTAGCCTACCTTGCCTTTCTTTCTCTTCCCTTACTCACTCACTCACTCCCTCCATCCATCCATTCATCCATATCCATCCATCCATCCATCCATATCCATCCATCCATCCATCCATCAAAACACTCTGTATAAGTGCTGCTTTTATTGTTCATACTAACATACAATAACCCAAACAACTACAACAGGTGCAGCTCCAACGACAACAACAACAACATCCCTTTTCCTCATACGCATCATCTTCAATGCACCAGTTCCTTGGCGACTACTTGGAACCTTCTTTCTCTTCAACAACAACAACAACACAAACAGTAACTCCCTTGACTGTGGCCTCAAGTGGTGCGGTTGATCCATCGATAATGTCGATGGAGACCATGGAAACATTCACTGCATCACCATTATCATCCTTCCTCTTTTCTTCTTTTCCCTCCTCTTCTTTTCTCTCAGCAACAGCAGCAGAACAAGCAACAGCAGCAGTAAACCATGATGAGGTGACGGACATTCTTGAAGAAGAGGAGGATGATCTATTCTTGTTGAAGTCTTCGAATGCTTCTTCAGAAATTGAGGATGATGCCAGAAAGAATGCTCGCGCTGCTGAGAACAACATGTGGAAGTGCAGCAGCAGCAGCAGCAGCAAGGAATTGGAAGTAAGAAAACGGAAAGATGAAGAAAACGATGAAGCAACAACAGAAGCAGAAGAAGTAGATGAAAAAGCACAAAACAAAGAAGACGTACATAAAGAAGCAACAGAAGAAGAAGAAGAAACAGAAGAAGAAGAAGAAGAAGAAGAAGAAGAAGAAGAAGAAGAAGAAGAAGAAGAAGAAGAAGAAGAAGCAGAAGAAGCAGAACAACAACAACAACAACAAGAAATTCAAGATGATGATAGTACAAAACTCTCTACCATCTACACTAGTAAAAAGAAGGAACAGCTACTTATGGCTTTGATAGAAAAAGGAACAGACCGCAACAACCGTTTCTTGGTAAGGCCTATTTTGTTTTCCATCGCCTCTTTGTTCACCATTTCTTGGTTGGTTGGTTGGTTGGTTGGTTGGTTGGTTGGTTGGTTGGTTGGTTGGTTACTCTCAGCTAACTGTGATTGATTGTTGTTATTGTTGTTGTTCTTCTCACAAAGGGACTGAATTTCAATAAGGAAGTGGCTCCATTTGTTCCATATCTAGCATGCTACGTGAAGCAAGAAGCGGCTCTGAAAAAGAACCGTGTGGATACAGAAACCCGAAGGATCCTTCAAACACAAAGCCAAGAAAAAAGAAAAAGTGTTACTTTTGGCAGTTGCGACCAAACAGCTAGCGATATCAAAAGCGTATTGGCCCAGTTTTATCGTTTGATTTATGAATGCGAAGTAACTTATGGCTGCAGTGGCAAACAAAGGTAAGTGCCTTGGAGGACCAACCAACTCTTGCATCATTAGCGTTATTCATTTGTTCGTTACCTCACCAATGAACTAACCAATCAACTCTACATCTCAATACAACCAACCAACCAACCAACCAACCAACCAACCAACCAACCAACCAACCAACCAACCAACCAACCAACCAACCAACCAACCAACCAACCAAAAATGGAACAACGGTGGTGGCAGCAGCGGTGGCGAATGGAAACCACATATTAGCATGTTGTATGATTGTGTGCGAGTTCGTATCTGGGTTAAGTTTGCAAACTGCTGTTGGGGACAGGCAAAGACGCGACGAAACAAAGCGGCTATATTGGCACGAGTGCTGTGGTGGATGTCATTCCAACCTGAATTTCGTGGTTATGTTCGGCAAATCGTATTTTGTCGTCTCGTATGTAGCTATTTCCTTTTGGTCTCTTTCTTTCTCTCTTGTCATTTCTTTCTAGTCGTTTCTTTCTTTCTTTCTTTGTAGTTGTTTCTTTCTTGTCATTTCTTGTTGTTGTTTCTTTCTTCTTTCTTTCTTTCTTTCTTTCTTGTCGTTTCTTTCTATAACTGATGTAAGGTTGGTGGTTAGTTAATTCGAGAAGTAGCAAATCAAGCTATGCACGAAAACCACAGCTATCAAAGTGAAATTTTCCATGAAAAGGATATGATCAACAACGGCAAGTTTATCACTGCGGAAGAAAGGGCTGTGTTTGCCATCTGGATGTTGAACAAGATGCATGCTCTAACCTGCAAGGCTATTAAAAGAAAGGTTGGTAATCTGGCTGGCTGGCTGGCTGGCTGGTTAGAATGAACAGATGGATAGATTCCATTTTTATTGTTTTATCTGTTTGTCCGTCTTATTAGGGTGAGGAAACATTGCTTAGGGAGGGCAATAATTTGTTTGTTTGTTTCGTTTGTTTGTTTTTGTGGTGAGTGAGTCCTACTTTTCTTACTTTTCTTACTTTGCTTTTTCTTCATGGTGGCTCTGTTAATTATAACAGCGACAGCAACGTCGTCGAAAGAAACGACAACGGCTACAAACCAAAAAACTACTGTTTCAACGACAGGAAGCAAGGCTTTTTCAACGTTGTTTGATGACATTGCTTATGAATTTTTGCGGTGGTTTGAGACGACAAGTAGTGGCTGGTTTACGACTCGATCGTTTAAAAGTGGGTTCGCCTTCAACATCGTCATCATCATCATCATCATCTTCGGCTTCTTCTTCTTGTTCTTCTTCTTCTTCTTCTTCTTCTTCTTCTTCTTCTTCTTCTTCTTCTGCATCCTCTTCCCTATCTACTGAAGCTGAGGCTAGTGCTGCTTCATCACACAAGCGCCACGAAGAGGTGATACTTTACATCATCTCCACTCGAGAGAAAAAAACTCGAACCAAAACAAATAAGATTCCTTTGCCATCCTGCTTTATACCTTTGTTGGATTACTTTTTGAGTACGGTTCGTCCTTCGTTACTCGATAGCAGCCACTTGCATTCTCCTCATCATCACCGTCCCTTAACAACAACTGTCAACGGCAATACTGATGTCGAAGATAACGGCAATAACTACAACAAACACAACGACGACACTCATGACAACAATGATGATGATGATGAAGATAAAGAGAATACCATGTCGGATGAGGACCACTGCCTAGAAGATTGTGAAAGAGGAGGAGGAGGAGGAGGAGGAGGAGGAGGAGGACAGCAACCATGCTGAGGGTGACACGACGATGCTACGCAACCTGACCCATGGCAACCGCCGCAACAACCACAACAACAGCAACAACCATTGCTGCGCCACCTCCGGACAACAAAGTCGCAAGGAACATCCATTCAATCCTTGGGCTTTGTGGATCAACAGGAAGGGCCAAGCGATGGAGTACAAGCAGTTCAGCCAAGAGGTTCGTCAGATGGGCCAAGACTTCAATCCTTATGTGGCTGGACTCACGCCAATTCAATACCGAAGGATGACCTTGACCGATGTTTTCCGCAAGAAAGGTAGCCTGGACACCGAGGAATTCTCCAAATGGTTGAGTGCCCTGGCCGATTTGTTGAACGTGCAAGAGATGGTTATGCGCGAAAACTACAATCGCTACAGTACGTTTGAGGAAACATGGAGAACCCAACAGCAGCTGGTGGATGAGCTTTTGCAACAAGGAGTGAGGTCCGTTTTAGACCAAACAAATGCTTGGTTTATCCGTTGTTGTGGTAGTGGTGGTGGTGGCGACGGTGGTGGTGGCGGTGGGAGTGGCGGTGGCGGTTCCTCAGCAGCCTTCAGCAGTCCTGAGGAGGACAGCAGCAGCAGCGACAGCAACGAAGGCGATGACGACGATGAAGAAGTGTCTCGTTCCACGAAGGCCTCCATGGGGATGACAAAAGGGGATTACCCAGGACTTCAAAGGGACCTCGAGATTTCGGGCTATGCTCGCCCTCTCAGGACCACTGTTGATGATGTGGAATGGGAGCAGGTGCAGTTACCAAAGGAGCTCGCTCGCCTCGGCCAACACTCGATGCCCAACTCCCACAACAAGCGGCGTGCTACTCGCCATCATCGTCACCTTCTTACCCACGACACCAACGACCATGAGAGCAACAACGAAGAGGCACAAGAGGAGGATCCTTATCATCATCACCACTACAACAATGACAACAACAACAACAACAACAACAACAACTGCAACAATTGCCAGGACCTACACAATCTGCTGATGATGGAACCGAAACAACGTCTTCGCGGTCCTTGCATCGGCATTCTAGATTTCAGCCAAGAGGGTAACGACCAGATCGACACTGGTTTTCGCAAAGCAAAACGAAGAAAGACTGGGGCTGCGGCTGTTACTTCTTCAACCTGTGGTGAGGATGGTGGCGGAGGAAGTGCTGTGGTTGCTGTCACGAGGGTGGGAAACGAGGAAAAGGATGGCCTACAACAATCAACCACCACCACCAGACAAACTAACGACCAAAGCAGGACCACAACCCTAAAATCGAGAAGAAGGAGGAATAAACACTCATCATCACAACAACGACGACGACGACTTCGACAAGGACAACAGAGCAAAAGAGCAGCTGTTCAAAGAAAGACCACACAGAAGGAGTGTGCTGTTGTTGAAGAGGAAGATGAAGATGAAGATTCTAATGATGATGTTGTTATTATTTCAAGGACAGCTGAAGATGACTTTGTGGATCCTTTATTAGTGTTGTAAATATCCAACAACAACAACAACAACAACAACAACAACAACAACAACAACAACAACAACAACAACAACAACAACAACAACAACAACAACAACAACAACAACAACAACAACAACAACAACAACAACAACAACAACAACAACAACAACAACAACAACAACAACAACAACAACAACAACAACAACCAACAACAACAACAACAACAACAACAACAACAACAACAACAACAACAACAACAACAACAACAACAACAACAACAACAACAACAACAACATAAGACAACAACAACAACATAAGACAACAACAACAACAACAACAACAACAACAACAATACAATTGTTCTAATCTGCTTGCTGCTGACTGTTATTTTGTCGTTGTAGTCGTTCGTGGGGCACTAAAGTACGAGGCCATTTCAAACAAGGATCGTGTTAAGTCTTGCAATAGTGGTGGTGGCAGTAGTGGTGATGAGAGTTGTTGTTGTTGGGGTTGTTTTTGTTGTTGCTGTTGTGGTTGTGGTTGTGGTTGTAGTTGTGATGGAGGTAGTTGTTGTTGTTGCTGGCTGTCATCATTGCTCTTTTTCTTGTGCATTGCACTCAAAAATCGTTTGTTCAAGGCGGAGATTGAGCCATAAACTGAACATGTGCAATGCGGAGCTCTTTGAAAGATCGAACCATGCCACACTTCAGCCGAATTGAAGATAATAGTTGCCAGGTCATGCAGGCGCACTGCACGATAGAATTGAGGGAAAAAAAAGGCCCATACCTCTCCTGCTGCACGATGCTTTCCATCATCACTGCCGTAGGGGCAGCGGTTGCTTTGGTCCCAACCGCGCCACCAAACCACAATGGCCAATCCCTTAGCATCATCTTGCGGATCCACATGTGGCGCTGAACTAAAATTCCAACTAAAAATAAGGTTTGTGGCAAAGCCTTGGCCTAGAAGAGTACCTCTGTGGGCCATCCTGATGGCCACGGCCTCTAGGTAGCGTTTCCACTTTATTGATGTCTTTATCCCTTCCTTCAGTGCTGCTGATGATGATGATGATGATGATGATGATGATGATGATGATGATGATGATGATGACGAGGATGATGACAACGAAGAGGAAGAGGAGGGGAAGAAGGAAAAGGAAGAGAATGATAATGGAGATGAAGATGACATTGATGCTCCTACAGTTGTTGAAAAAAGCCTCTTCAGGGTTTTCTTTCGATACTTTGAAGCCCTTTGGCAGTGCTGTTGCATTATTGCGGCCAAAATGCAAGCCAACGACTCGAAAGAAGCGTAGAGATCTGGGCGGAGAGTTTCCAAGTTCCTTAGTTCCTTGTAGGGAAAATCCTTGTGGTGATAGTGAGGTCTAGTGCTTCTTTTCTTTTCTTTTTGTTTTTCTTCTGACTCTTCCTCTTCCTTTTCCTTTTCCTCTTCCTTATCCTCTTCCTCTTCCTCTTCTTCTTCCTTGTTCTCTTCCTTTTCCTCTTCCTCGTCCTCGTCCTCGTCCTCGTCCGCTTCCTCTTCCTCCTCCTCTTTCTCTTCCATGGTCTTCTTTGTTGTTATCATTTTTGTGGTTGCACTTTCCTTTTCCTTTTTCTCCATTTCTTCTTGTTCCTCTCTTCTAGTTCTCAACTGCAAGGGTTGCTGCGTCCACCATTTTGAAAGCCATTCCTGAAAAATTGGACCACGTGGAGCAAGGGTATATGACAGCCCAAAGTATCCTTTGTCCGTGCCTGGTCGCTTTCCCACGCCAGCTGCCTTCCCTGCACTGGCAATGTTGTTTCTTTTGCCCAAGTTCCCACCGCTAGAGGTCATAATCAAGTGAAGGTCTTGGTTGGAGAGACAATGCCTTTCTTTCCATTCTTTAAGTTGCTTATCCACTGGAACATAAATATAAGCTAACCTGTTTATCAAAAACGTGAGCGAGCGAGTGAGCGAGCGAGCAAGAGAGCAAGCAAAGTAAAAAAAAAAAAAAGAAAAAGAAAAAGAAAAAGAAAAAGAAGAGATAGAAAGAAAGAAAAAAAACAATGAACAAACCAGGAGAACGGAAAAAAAGAAAACACATTGAGTAGAACAAACATAAAGAAGAAGAAAGAGAAATTACTTGTAAGCTGCCTTTGAGTTCATCTTGTTTTTGTCGCCGCCGCTGCTGCCACCGCTGCTGCTGCAGGGAAAAAGTCGTTTTAAGCTGTGGGTACTAGCTTCGGCCTCAAACTGGAAAGAGTCCAGCAGGTCTTTTGCGGACAGCAAGCGATAAGAAGAAAAGGGGCCAGATTGTTGGCTTTCTTCCAAAGTCAGAGGTGCTGACCACAGGACTTGTAACTTTTCCTCGCTACTAAGTAATGGTAGCTTTATCTTTGGTAATGGAGGTGAGAGGTGAATCCCTGCTCGTCTACGTTTGCAATTCAACAGTCGGTCAAGTTGCATAGAACAATGCCACCAATATGAACAAAGGAGGAGCAAAAAGCGGAAAGCAAACCTAAAGTTAACCAAACAACCTATGGTAACCAATAAGAAGAAGAAGAAGAAGAAGAAGAAGAAGAAGAAGAAGAAGAAGAAGAAGAAGAAGAAGAAGAAGAAGAAGAAGAAGAAGAAGAAGAACAAGAACAAGAACAAGAACAAGAACAAGAAGAACAAGAAGAAGAAGAACAACAACAACAACAACAACATAACAACAATAATACTGTTAAAAAGACGTGCCTGCGTTTCATTTTCGCTTGTCGAAGCCGTACGCGCTTCAGTCGCTTGTTTTCTGCCTTCTCTTGTTGCTGCTGTTGCTGCTGCTGCTGTTGCTGGCATCGTAGCTGTCGCTCTAGCGTTTGGTAGTGTTCCTTCAGTTCCCCTCTGTTACGTTTCATTTTCTTTTTTCTCCGGGTCCGTTTTCGACCGGGCGTAAAAAAAAAAAAAAAAAAAAAAAAAAAAAAAAAAAAAAGGGAAGGGGGAAGGGGGAAGGGGGGTAACAGGGAAGGGAAAACAAATTAATCAGCAGGCCGAAAAAAAAAAAAGAAAGATAAAAGTGGCACGGATCGCACGAGGACTCACCCTTCACGGCCTTCCTCCCTCTTCATGACCCACACGTCACACCTTTCTTCCTCTTTGTAGCCACACTGTTCTTCATGGCCTTTCTTCTCTGTTGTGGTCAAACTGCTCTCTGTGGCTTTTCGGCCCCGCCGTCACGGCCTTTCTTTTTCTTGGCGACCGACCAACCGACCGACCGACCGACCAACCGACCGACTAACCGACCAACCACTCTGCCCTTCATGGCCTTTCTTCTTCTTTGTGGTTGCACTGTTCTTAATGGCTTTTCTTTTTCTTCATGACCTTCTCCATCCCGCACAGCCCTTCACAGCCTTTCTTCATCTTTTTGGAAGCTGCGCTGCTCTTCACGGCCTTTTTCCTCTTCATCACCTTTCTTCTCCTTTAGGACTGCACTGTTCTTCACAGCCTTTCTTTCCCTTCATGACTTTTCCCCTCCTTTGAGGCCCCCGCACTGCTCTTCTCTTCTTCTTCGCAGCCAGCCACACTGCTCTTCGCGGCCTTTTTCTCCCTTTGTGGCTGTACTGCTCGTCACAGCCTTTCTTCTCCTCGGAGGCTGCACTGCTGCTCTTCACAACCTTTCTTCCCCTTTGTAATGACACTGTTCTTCATGGCCATGGCCTTTCTTCTTTTTCACAGCCTTTCTTCTCCTTTGCATGCAATTGCACTGCTCTCCGTGGCTTTTCTTCTCCATCACGGCCTTTCTTCTTCTTTGCATGCAATTGCTCTGCCCTTCACGGCCTTTCTTCTTCTTTGCGACCGACCGACCGACCGACCGACCGACCGACCGACCGACCGACCGACCGACCGACCGACCGACTGGCCGACCGAACGACCGACCGACCGACCGACCGACTGACTGACCGACCGACCGACTGACTGACCGACCGACTGACCGCTTTGCTCTTCATGGCCGTTCTTCTTCTTTGGTTGCGCTGGCTGTTCTTTTTCTTCATGGCCTTCTCCGTTGTGCCCGCACGGCCCTTCACGGCCTTTCTTCTTCTTTGAGGTCACGCTGCTTTTCATGGCCTTTCTTCTCCTTTATGACTGCACTCACTGCTCGTTACAGCCGTTTTCCCTCTTTGCTGGCTGGCTTTTCTCCTTCTTTGAGGCCACACTGGCTGCTCTTTGCTGTCTTTCTTCTCCTTTGCGGCTGGCTGGCTGCTGCACTCACTGCTCTTCACGGCCTTTCTTTTCCTTCGTGGCTGTACTGCTCTTCACAGCCTTTCTTCTCCTTTGTGCTTTTCTTCTCTTTCATAGATGGCCTTTCTTCTTCTTTGAGGCCGTGCTGCTCTTCACGACCTTTCTTCTCCTTTGTGACTGACTGTACTGCTCTCCATGACCTTTGTTTTCCTTTGTGACTGCACTTACTGCTCTCCACGGCCTTGGTTTTTCCTTCAGGACCTTTCTTCTTTGAGGCCATGCTGCTTTTCACAACCTTTCTTCTTCTTTGTGACTGGCCGCACTGCTCTCCATGATCTTTGTTTTCCTTTGTGACTGCACTCACTGCTCTTCACGGCCTTGGTTTTTCCTTCATGACCTTTCTTCTTAGAGGCCGTGCTGCTCTTCACGACCTTTCTTTCTTCTCCTTTGTGACTGGCCGCACTGCTCTCCATGATCTTTGTTTTCCTTTGTGACTGTACTCACTGCTCTTCACGGCCTTGTTAGCCTGTTCATCTTTCTTTTTTGCTTTGCTTGTTTTTTTGGTATACTTCTTTTCTTTTCTTTTCTTTTCTTTTCTTTTCTTTTCTTTTCTTTTCTTTTCTTTTCTTTTCTTTTAAACTCTCTTTGTTATTGTCGTTCTATTCACTCATTGCATGCACTTACTCACTCATTCATTTACTTGCCTTTTTCGTTATGGCTGAGCTCTTTTTTGACCTACTAAACCCGAGTAGAAGCATTGGCTTGCTCAGCACTGTATTTTCAAAGGAATCACCTCTTTTATTTGTTGTTGTTGTTGTTGTTGTTGTTGTTGTTGTTGTTGTTGTTGTTGTTGTTGTTGTTGTTGTTGTTGTTGTTGTTGTTGTTATTTGTTGTTGTTATTTGTTGTTGTTATTTATTTGTTATTGTTATTGTTGTTGTTGTTATTTATTTGTTATTGTTATTAATATTATTGTTATTGTTATTCTTATTATTTATTTATAACAAATTTATTGTTATTATTGACATTAATTGTTATTATTATTGTTATTTATTATTTATTATTTATTTATTTATTTATTTATTATTATTTATTATTATTTATTTATTATTATTATTATTTATTTATTTGAATTATATAGCTGTTCTATTTACTTAACTAACTGACAGCCTCTGCATGAGATAAAAATGGAGCAGATGGATAGTGGGCTAGATGGTGGGCAGGCAGATGGATTGATGGACGGATGGACGGACGGACGGACGGACGGACGGACGGATGGATGGATGGATAGACGGACAAATTGACTGGTTATCTTACTAACTAACTAACATACTCTTTGCTTTGTTTGTTTATCTTCAGGGAACAGGCAATTACTTGATCATTCATCCACTTGCTCATTCACTCACTCACTCACTCGTTGGTTGGCTCTGTCAGCTATTGACTGACATGCTTATTCTACATTGACTTGTTGTTGTTGTTGTTGTTGTTGTTGTTATTGTTTTGTTTCATAAGGACTTGCTTGCTTGCTTACTTGCTTGTATTTTTGCTCACTTCTAAATAATGGCTTTGTTAACAAAGCAAAATAGATAAAACTTGGACTATCAAAGGCCAAGGACTCTTCGGGAAGAGCTTTTAAAGTGTCAACGGACCAAGAAGATTGAATAGATGGAAAGTAATACTTCTTTGAAGCAAGAGCAACATGAATAACAGCGGTTGTATTTGTTTTTGGCCCTCTCATTCTTGATATGCAAACAAAGAATCCTCTAACTTTACACTTGTCATCTTTTGATACACGCATACATGTATGGATGGATAAATGGAATAGATGGAGTAATTAAAAGACCTGCGATGGCAATTATTTTATATTATAGACTATGTTGGACTTTTTTTTTATCAAGTGCGAGTGAACTAGCAAGTGAGCGAGCTGTGATAACGGTACGACCAAAATAACTGCGAAGCAAATCCATTACTTCTCGTGATGATTCTGACTTTGGTCGTTTTTCTCAGGAATGAAGGTATATGACATTTTTATTTGGGATAACAAAGAGTTAAAAACAATACTAAGTCTATAAACACCAATAGTACTGTGGGTCAGATGTTGTTACGACGCCGAGCTTTGCAAATTTAGTGCTATGCACTAATGCCGCATTGTCCAAACGTTCTGAGGCTTTCACGATGCCGAGCTTTGCAAATTTAGTGCTATGCACTAATGCCGCATTGTCCAAACGTCATTCTGATATTAGCAGTACGCTCTCTCGATTTTAAGTATTAACAATCATTTCAAAAACAAGAATATACAGTATTACCGACCATGAACAACAAGGACAACAAAAGTAAAATAAGAAAGGTTTGTTTGCTTTGTATTCATGTTTAGTTTAAACAAGTTAGTTGTGTAGGAATGAATGGATGAAAGTAGAAAAAGACAAAGTCTTTGCTAATGAATTAGTTATATAAAAAAGCTTTTGAGCGAATGAGCGAGTGAGTAGGTGAGTGAATGAGCAAGTGGACAACAAAGCAAATAAAACTCAAGTACGTATTATATTCAGTAACAAACTAAAGCATTGTTGTTCAGATTTACTAGGTATTTACTAACGGTTAAAGAGAAAGTGCAGTGAGCAAGGACCAAAAGGCTCAACTGCCTTGCAATAAATAAGAAGATATGTAATATATCAACAATAAATAAAAAGTAACACCACAAGGCTAGATGGAAAAGAAGAGAGACGTACAAAAAAAAAAAAAAAGAAAAACATTAGGTAAGGTTAGGGCAAAGCTAGGTTAGGTCTAGGGCTAAAGGAAATTTCGATCAGATCAGGGTTAGGGTTAGGGTTA